>CM073773.1:78423210-78648307 GCA_037158775.1 Hetaerina titia | reverse complement strand
CTCTACGTTTAAGGAAGATTTTGGATGGACACAGACCAACTACTGCCATATTTCTGAGCCTTTCCTAACGAAGCTTGCACAACTTGCAAAAATTCATACTTCCCTATAATTAATTCAATATGACTATTCTTTTCCTCTCTACCTCTCCTGTCTGTACACCTCTCTCCTATCACAGCAATCAACATTAAATCACCAATCAAAACACTGTACTTCCAACTTTCCTACATCCTTCAGATTTCTCCTGAAAACAGTCATGTACATCTACACAATGCCCCGCAAGCTGCCGCAAGCGCGTGTGGCGGGGGGTGTTAGACCATCACCCGTAAAAAGGGATCACCATCACATGCAAAATCAACGCATACATGCAAAACTACACCCACAGTGGCATAGACATTCATGCAAAAATCCTTACATTCTGCACGCATGCAAATACATAGACTACCATCTAGCAAACAATTGCACCTTTGGATATAGTAAGTAATTTTCCAATAACGTGCAAGCTAGAATATAAAAGTAAGAAGGCGAAATTCCACTACTACATGGACGTGCAACATACAACGGTCTCCACCCCAAGGACACAGGTAGGAATTTTTTCCCGAATTTTATATACAAGATCCAAGCGACCAATGTATGTTGGAGTGAAATATGCCCTCGGCGCTGAAACATGCGGATCTGAATTTATTTAGCAAGTTCAGCCTAGAATTGAATAATATTTCTTCTAATGATTCCCACCCCAACTCCAGAAGCATTGCAGTGACACTTTTCGTTTTATTGTAAGAGTTTTTAACGGAACGGACTGCTTTTCACTCGGATACACCTATTCACTGCATCGAAATTCTTAATGAGGACTTACAAGAGCGTGGCAGCAACGTTCCTTGACCTTGGAGTCACTTCTGCCGACAATGCGTCTAATAAATCCCAATTTGTTATATGCTTGCCCGCAGGCTTTACGCATGTGGGTCCCTCAAGTTAAGACTTTGGTGAATGTAACATCGAGGTATTTTACCGAATCAACTACTTCTTGGTCAACTCCAGTTAATGTGTACACTATTCCCATTGATTTTTTAAAGAAATTTACCATCATAGCATAGGTATTTAAGGTTAGTTGACAGTCGCCATTTTGAACACCAAGAATTCCCTCCTCCTCCATGCCTTCTTCTTCGGTTGTTTTCTCTTCCGTCCATTTTATGTTTTCCACCTATGAGAAATCACTTATACTTTGGGGTTTAACATACGCCTAAGCAACTGGAAGTAACAAAATTACTCTGTATGCAATGTAGATCGTAAGGTAATTTTCACTAATAATAATTCGAATTTTATGGAGTTATCTAATGGGTCTGGGGCCTAGCATTTTTTCAATGAGCAATGAATGTGTGTGTGGGATGCGTGAAGGTGGCGCTGGCTGGTTGAATTTGGGAGGTAGGTACCCGCGAGAGCGGGGCCGAGCAGAAGGGGTGTGTTTGAGCCGGCAGGTTGCGCTCGTCTCCTTCGACGCATGCCCTATTTCCAGGTCAGAACCTGGGGGGCCGAGTCGAGGAACCATCGCCAGCCTCATTGTTCCCCACGATAACACGCCTCCCCAGCGAACACCCCAGACTCGGGGTACGCACCGTGGAAATCGGGCCGCACCAATGTCCCTCGTCTCGTTCGCCACCTACCAACAGGCGCCCTCCAGTTGATTTTTACGGCACGAAGAGCAAAACCCCCGACATGCAACAGCGCCCCTATTCATGACCGTTGATAATTGCTTGCTCATCGCCACTCTCGTTTACCTCAGAAATTTTGGCTTAAACATTTATTATATATATATTATATATAGTGCTACTCATCAAATTTTGTCAGCCAAACGTGTTATAGCAGTTGTTTTTAAACTAATTAAGTAAGTGGAAAGTGATATCTACTACACTATTTCACCTCAGAAGAAAATATATGATACAGAGATGGTTACAGAGACGAAAGTTTTCTTTGCAAAGATTATCTCCTGGATGTCAGCCAGCCCGTGTGACGGCCATTAATGAAAAAATAGTTATCTCGTTAATACCCAATTCTGACGGAAGAATTTTGTACTGAAAGAGCCATACCACTTGGGGTTAAATGATAATGAGTAAAAAAACTAAAAAGAAATGATTTTGGCTAATTTAAGATTTCGATTTTATGCGTATTTGACCGAAGTTCTTAAGCACCGGACCAACTCGACAGATAAGATATATTTAATACAAAATATCGTTATCGCATGAAATTCAAATGAGTCACCTTAGGAGTGAAATATGGTGAGTTATATGGTTCACAGTGTGTGTATAAAGTGGTTCACAGCCTCTTTATGTATCCGAAACCAAGTTGAATTTGTTTTTGCGAAGACACCGAGAAAAAGACACCCACTTTTGAATTAGCTTCGAAAACCTGATAGAGGTAAGCCGTTATTTGCAGGGAAAACTCACCTCTTCCCATTCTGGAATTTAAAAAGTGGTGAAAAGAGAGCAACATAATGAAAATTTTATTTTGCAATCTCTTCGCGTTGGAGAGGGCGCTTTTTCAGCATTTCTCATCGCCGCTGGCGGTGTATATCGAGTAACTTTATGCGAAACACGCCAAATTGCATTCGTATCCTAGCAAAAATGCAAATAAGATCGTGAAAATATCCCACGAGCGACTGAACTCGTTATAAAACTTACCGGAATAAAGTCATTCGAGTCTATGAAAGATGTAAAGTTTCTGGGCGCATTAAATATAAACAGAACAAACATATCTTTTGATGTAAAAAACCTAGTCCTAGAAAAATCCTTGGGCAAGTTTATTACTGCTGGAGCGACTTTTGTTCGTCCGAGCCATTAAAAACTCGGGAAAATGTTCAAAATAATATAGACACGAAAGGTCAAACTTCGAGTGAAAAATGAATTGTAGATTGAGTCCCTGGGGGAAGGAAAAGTATTCATTTTCCGACTGCCATCAGGTTCCATGCGTTCATCTTGAAAAACTCTCGGGAACGCCTAGCAATCATCACTTTTCGATTTTTTTTGGAGGAAAGAAGAAAATATATTTTTCTTCTTCACACGACGTTCTGTCGCCCTTTCCCAAGGACCGCGTCGCGCAACGAGAAGCGAGATCGTCTGTATTTTTGCCCTTCGTCGCAGGTCACCTTTGCAGACGTCAATTCCATGCTCCCTTAGTATTACCTGAGTACCCTCTCACAAGGAAAACTCGCTCACCACTCTTAATTGCCTGCTTAAAAATCTAATTGGGATTGGGGCTCAAATTCCTCAGTTTATCATTCCTTGAAGCACTCAATAATCGAGGTACTAACGTGAAAATTGGCATCTCATTCGTGTCTTTGATCCATCTTAGTTTTCAAAGCGTTCAATATTGGCATCGAGAAATGTTTTTTACATCATTTTCAGAAAAATCTTTACAACTTTATTCTTTCTATTTCGCTGTCAGGATCTTTTTTTCGTATCAGTGCTCTCTTTGTCCATGCTCCAGATCTTTGCTCGCCACACGCATCCTCCCCAGGTACTCAAGTATCCTTGCATGTATTTTGTCTCTCAGCTTCTAAGCGTCTGTAGTTCCTCAAAACTTCTTATGTGGTTTTCGACGAAGAAGAGATCATTAAACGATCCCCAAAGTTAGGAAGCGGAAATTAGCTCTGGTCTCCCACTTTTCCTTTTTCCGTGGCAGCCAATTTTCTTTCCGAGAAGTTCAAGAGAAATAGTGCTTAAAAATTCTTACACCACATGTTTAATACCGTAATGGAATACAAAAAAAAAACATGAATACTAGCCGGAAAGTGTACCCGAAAAAAGAATATAGTATATTAATATTATTTGGTAGACTTCCGTTTTGGTTAGGTTTTGGATTGTCACCGACTTAACATCGCAACACTTACAAGCTTTATCTAACAAAATACAATCGGTAACTCAACTCTTAAGTTCTTCCCTCTATCACTGTCTTCAACATACCATCGTCAATGAAAATACTCTGCATCCACTTTTCCTTTATCCTTTGAATTTCTCCCAACCATTCTCTCCCCTCCTCCACTAAGTCTACTGCCTCCTTCCGTGCTATTGCTTCCTTTTTCCATCCATCTCCACACCCACGTTTGAAAATACTCCAATTTACTTCGCGTATCATCTTCACTGATCAAGTTTCCATGCTGTGCTTTCTCCTCGCGGTCATTGCTTGTTCCTAAACCACATTATCCCACCTCACTCTAATCTCTGTCTTCACCCAATACATACGACTCGTTTACCAGATGTACGTATATTTTGTCAAAATATTGGTCTGAAACCAATATGTCGGTGAGGAAAGAGTTCACCTATTTCTGATCACCAACACATGCGATACTGTCAAGTTCAGGAGACGGGCTGAAGTGGTACATTTGAACAACTTCGCTATTATTAAAAGTGGGAATGTTCGTCTATTCTATTTTTAAGAATTACAATAACATAGATTTTATAAAACATGAAAAACGGAGATTAACCACTGCGATCACGAGGTCGGTTTGGTAGATGAAGGGAGAGTTCACACTGATTAAATGCGCCAAATTTATTTTCACTTACATCTACAAAATACCCCGCAAGCCGCCGCAAGGGCGTGTGGCGGAGCGTGTTAGGTCGTCACCACCCGTAATAATGTTACCTCTGTATAAATATTAGTTTGTCCATGCACTCGACAAACGTTAATCACTCGATGGAAAGCACTCGCATGCAACAATATTTAATAACAGGATAAGTACATTCAAATCATGCTGTAGAACTATTAAAAAGATTGGTCTTTGAATAAAAAGAATAATATGCAGGAAGAGACATGCAGGATATCGGCAAATATATACAATGCCAATTCTAATTATCTCCTACGCGATTTTATGTTGGAATGCTACGTAGTTTAAATGAACACAAGAGTATTCCAAAATGAAGAAATTTGATAAAATAATTGACAAGATGTGCATGAGAATAAATTAGTACAATCTGAGGATATTCAATCTAATGGCCGATGCACTAGGTTTAGTGTGAGTTTTTTGCCGATACAAGTATGGCCCATGAGCATTCTTTCGCGTGAAATAATTAAATTTCAGAAAAATGAACATTGATATTCCTTTCAGCTAACAACCTTTCGAATGATTTATTTCGGGGAAGAGAATCGTTTAACAGTTTTTCAAGAACTCTGATGACCCGCGACCTTTCATTTGCTTTGGACTTGTATTTATGATCACCCGGAAGAGAAAGAACTTAAGGAGAGGTGGTGTTGTCGGCAGGGAGGACGGGGGCGGGGTGGCAGTGCATATACACCTAATCTCTATGGAGAGAGAGATCATATAGGAAAAAGGAGACTCTGCTCTTGAAATCTTCCTCATTTTCTGATGATGGGAGAAATAAACGAGTTAACACCATAGGAAATTGGCCACATGAGCTAATGTTTTGCTGTGTCGGCTGGCAGAAGAGAGGAAACGAAAAAAAAACAAATTCCCTTGCACCAATTCAGGATCTATTGTACTCTACCAGAGGCATCCACGTGCTTTCCCTAGTCGTACTACCAACTTATTTCTATTTTGTATTAACTCACCATCTTTAACCTACTCGGATCGACCACTCCGTGAGAATGGGGAACCCGCCGAATGCTTCCAAGTGGGTAGAGGAGAGAATTTGGGAAGAAAAGAACGGGTGTTATGGGAAATGGAATGGCGATGGTTGGTGGGAGGGAGGGAGTGGAAAAGTGGAAGAGAGCGGAGGGTAAAGTTATTGGGGTTTTGGAGAGGATTGGTTCGGGCGACGCGTGCGTCCACCATTTATAAGAGTTGAGTTACGAACCGCTCGGTCGGATGATCGAGGGAGAGGAGAGAGGAGGTCGAGGGTGGGTTGGCTGTGGGAGTGTGGCCGGGCTGGAGTGGGGGAAGGGGAGGCGTCGTGTGTTGTTTTGTCGAGCCGCCCCTTCGTGGACCAGCGGGACAATAGAATTTCGCGGCGGTTTCGCTGCGGAGAACTTGGCCGGGGAAATATATCAACCGGACGCGGCGGCTGCGTGTGAGAATGAAATATTGTGCGGCCGGAGGGAAAACATGGGACCGCGGAGACAGGGTGTTTTGCAAGGGTGTATTTTTTTTCTTTTCTCTTTTCCCCCTCTCCGGTTCGCCGGAATCAAATGAGATGTAAGGGTCATTTGTCGTCATATCGTTATGGGACGGGAATGGAATTTCAACGATGTAATATTCGGTCGGATTTGGAGGAATACGTATACTTTGCAGCAAATACGTATCTCCTCACTGGGTGCTCTAGTGCAGTGATTGACTTAATGTGTAAATGGTGGAAAAACTTTTCGTTTGGATTGTGCAGAACTTTTGAAATCAAATGGACATCCTTTATTGAATAATCGATACATCGCCAAGTAGTGACAGGAGACTTTATACGCAATTTTGGAACAGCATTACAATGAAGTGAATGGAATTCTTATACCAACGTGACCGCAAATATTTTACCGAAGAGTTTAAATTATTAAAGTTTTACAAATATCGCAATAAAATTTAATTCAGAGACTTAATATACAGCTGAACTTTTCAAATATATTTAAAATAGTGAATTATTAATCAATTTAACTTTGAAATAGAATTTTTCTTTCCAAGACAAAAACATTTCATTAACATTCTATCTCAATTGATTCCGTCCAATATCTCTTTGATCTCTCTTTCTTGCACGCCCAATGTTCTCCCCTCCATCATAATCTAAAATATCCCATCATCTAGCAAATTGATTAACTGTCACTTCTGAGCCTTTCCTTACAAGTCACAATCTGCACACTTTATACTTCCATTCAACTCGTCCAGTATTACTATTCTTTTCGTTCTTTTCCCTCTTCTGCCTAAAGTCTCCCTTCAGTCAAAGTATTCAAAATTCAATGGCCAATCAAAAGGGTGTGCCTCCTTTGGATTTCTCCTAAATCCTTTCTCTTCTCTCAAGCATCTCTAGTACTTTTTTATTTTTCCATCCGCCCATTTTACTATTTTCGTCCTAATCCACATCTCAAAAGCTTCTAATCTACGCCGTCATCACATCGCTTCAGTAACCACTTTTTCACGCCATACAATAGGACATTCCATAAAAAAATATTTACAAAGCTTTTCTTAGCATTTTTACTCAGCTTCCTCATCACCCACTCCTTTACCCTTGCGAGAGTTTCATTGCCTAACCCAATTTTTCTTCCAATATCCCTATTACCTAGACCATCTCTTTTAAAAAGACTTCCAAGATTTGTTAAATGTTCAACCTGGTTAAAGGTTCTGCCTGCATTACAATTTCAACGTTTTGCATAGCATTCCTCCTTCCCGAAAACCAAATAACCTTTGCATTGTTTACATTGATCTTCATCCCATACATTTCGCAATGTGTAAGTCCAGGCAGATGGTACTCACAAATGACTTCGTTCACATGTTGACAATTCCATGGGCGCTGAAATGTCTGAAGGTCCTGCCGTTGCTAGCGAATTCTATTTTAGGAGGGCAAAAACTAGAGCAGGTGGAACAGTTTACATATCTCGGAAGTGTTTTGTATGGAAATGGTCAAAGTTATGGGGATATAAGGAGAAAAATTTCGTTAGGCAAAGACGCAAATACAATATCAATATGTATAATTATATGGTTTCTTTTACAATATTACATAGCTATTTCAAATACGTGAATGTTTTTCGATCATAAGAGGTAAAATAAAGTCGGACTTTCCTAAGCTAAACCTCATAGTAGAGTGGAGATTGTATACATCACGTAGCAAATAGAACGACATAACATATGCAATGTATATCATTATCTTTGTTTTGAGTTTTCTCATCCCACTTTTGATTCCGCATCTATTTTCATTGATAAAGTCCTTTGTAGCCCGAGATGGAGCGTCATTCGTTGTTTGATGGGCTTAACAATTAATCCCCTATCATCTTATACCCCAAGAGGAGGGTGATTTGGTTACCCTGTGGGTATGTATTTTGAGCGGTTGTGAGTAATGTCTTTAATCAACTTCACCCGAAACTAAACTACTCGCATATTATAGATACCAGGGAATCGTGGAAAACTGCCGTATTCCTTGGGAATGTGTATAATAGGCCATCCTGCCGCTTGTATTCTACACATCATACTGCTTAACTCGAAGTGTCCAGGTCAATCCGAACCAATCTTCAAGGTTGATTACTATGACGGTGAATATTAAGGAAAAGAATCGAAAGTGCTCACGTTAATTCTTGTCCGGAGGCATGACTCACAAAATTTCGATATTACTTTCTATTCATGAATCCCAACTTTCCAATGTTGATTTCCCTCGTTCATTTCTTATCCGTCTCTTTAAGACTCATTTCTTACCCTTAGGTTAATCGAAAGTGTGGTCCAATTATATCCCTTACGGTAGTGTCAAGGATATGCGCTTAGGGTATTGAAGGATGTGTACCAAGCCTTAGGGATGAAATTAGATGTATTTAAGATGATTGGGGAAGACTCACTCGGAAGAGCACTTTCTACGATGGAAATGGGAGGTGATGGCGGGGGGGGGGGTGGGCGGGAGGTAAGGACCATTCAAGAGTGAAACGGTTATTCGCCTTAATTTTCATTTATAGCCCCTTTGCTCAACTTTCATATTTTAGAGGTTCAGCTGTGATAACAGCTTCGTCCAGTGAAAGATCTAGGCGATGATAAAAACAACCAAGCATTGGCGAGGTACGAAGGACTATTAGCCGAGAAAGACGGGCTTTGCCTTCATTCTTTTTGAACATTTCGAACTAGTACCTACATGCACAAATACTGTCCCAAAAGTAGTAGAACTGAGTCTATCAAAAAATATTTATTGCCAGAAATGATACATTCACACAAAAGTCTTCAAAGTAGAACCCTTGTATGTCCACGCACCACTGCCAGGGGGTTTTCCACGCCTCATATGCTTTCTGGAACGCGGCGCCCGGAATGCTCCCTCATCACGGTTCCTACGTGCTGTGGTGACGTCCTTTCAGCACAGATTTTGAAGCGGGGGGAGGAAGAAGAAGTCTGGTGGGTCAAAATCAGGGTTGTAGGGTAACTGAGGCAGGGCAGAATATCTTGGCAGATCCGCCTGCGAGTTTCCTTTTGTTCGTCCGAGAATGCTCGCGGCACCAAATTTGCACACACCTTTCTCATGCTCATATTTTTGGTCACAAGTTGATGCACAACACTTTTAGGAAAGCCAAGTTCATCAGAAACCATGCGTTCATCAGAAACACTTAATCTACGATCCCTGTCCAACAGAACCTTCACTCTTGTCGATCCTTGTCCAGCAATGCATTCACTATTGCAAGATTTTTGACATTTTTCGAGATCCGAAGGGCGTCCTGAATGTTCGGCGTCTTCATAATATTCCCTACCCTTGAAAACCACCAATGCCCTTCCATTGCCACTTGAAAACCACCGATCTACCCATAGCATCATCACCATAAGCATTGAACATATCGTGAGTCTCTTTCCCGGTTTGTCCCAGTTTCATGCAAAATTTAATGGCGTAGTGCAGTTCAAATGATCGGTTCATGACGGAGGCTCACGAGATCACGTTATAGAGGTTTCGAAAATGAATGATCCGCACTCCGCAAAGGTTGGGAGCCAACTTCCACCGTCCTCCAGCCTTTCCTGAGACTCCCCTCCCTCGAACCCAGCCAGAGAAACTGCCGCCCGTCCGTATATCCGGGAAAAATAAGTCATACAACTTTTGGGACAGACCTTGTATATTCTATTTTGTGAAATCACACAAGCTCAAAATCATCTCAAGCCTCATACAAGGGTTTTTCGGGTTATATGGGCAAGGAATACTTTTATTAATGTAATAACAAAAGCGGAACTTAATATAATAAACTAAGTTTATTTGTCAAATCTACGGTATTTCTTGTTTCAATAATTTTTGTCATCTGATGTTAAAGATGAGATAAGGGTACTTTTTGAAGAAGATAGTACTTTCAATGAATTCCACGTCACTCCAATTCCTTGAATAATAATTGAATGCAATACTACATGCATGCAAATATTTGTCTTAATGGTCTATTCTACATCTTTCTTGTGTTGTAAAATATGCTTAACATAACTGGCAGTCACTAGATAGCAATTGAATGTTTACATAAAAATACACAATATAAAATTATTCTAATAAATAAAGAAACGTGCTAAAGCACTTTTACGTACAGCAGCAGAATTGATATAACCTAGTGCAACATCTTCGAAACATAATTATAATATGAGAACGAAATTCAATACAATCCCTTCTACCTGAGGACGATTCAACTCATGTGAAACTGTTCGCCATAAGTATATCACTCTTAGGGAAGGAGAATGAACTGTCAATTCCTTCTATTCATTTCACATAACTGATGTTTTTCATAAAGAGAGAAGACGCTTAACACCTGCAACGATCTGTTTGAAAATATCCAAAGGCAGATTTGAATCGGGGCCTTTCCTGATGCCAAATTCTTAGCTTTAAAAATACCATTCTGTTATGATTTCTATCTGTTAAATGAGTTTATAGCACTCAAAAGATACAATTTCACCTTGTCAACGAGAACTACGATGCATCAATTTGGTGTTCCTCATTATCTCACCCCATATGAAGCATTAATTTTTCCCGAGACTTTCTCCGCCTCAGCCGTGGGTCCGCGGAAATTAGGTGAAAACGTGCACGCCTCCTCGTCTTTTCCGATGGACACCTTATGTCTCGACGACTCTTACCTTCTGGTGATGAATTTAAAATAAACTCATCTTTATATGTTTGTCGTATTGTTTCCGCATGATTTGAATATATCCTGTTATTGATCATTCTTGCTCGTAAGTGCTTTCTTTCGTGCGATTAACTTTGTTCGTGTGTATGATCAAACTGATATTTGTGTAGGGGTGTAATAATTTTTATGGTGCATTCATAGTTGGTGACCTAACACCGCCGCGACACGCTCTGATTCAAGGAAGATTGAGAAAAACGGTTTGGAATTTGATAATAGACATACTGCAACCAATGCGTGCTGAAAATGCAGTAGCCAGTGACCGTAATTAGATTAATTAATTATTCCCAGATAGGGTCACAGGCCATGCCTACGCTATATTCTTAGTACGAATTGTTTTGAGACCGTAGAGAGTATACGATGGATAATACTCATGAGTGACACAAAAACTACGTCTTATTCTAAAAGCCATACGATTCTTCGCCTTGTTTTTATTAACTATATTAATGAAATTCATTAAAACATAATGTTTTATCTTCCTGACAAATATATGATATTGGCCACCGACACCATGCTACTAGCAATATACTTTTAGCTCTTTAATTTTGCTATCAAATGTACTCGTAATATGCACCGTAATTTCTACAAAACCTTTCGCAAAAAATAATCCGTACTTTAATCGGACGTCTGACTGAGAATAATTCGATATATATGATTTGGCACGTCTTGAGCTGACCAATGATTGCATGTACAGCACATTGCAGCTTATTTACAATCGTACATCATAGATCTCCAATCGTCGTAAAATCAGCAAATGGAGTAAAAATGAGGCTGCCATAGTCTCATGCATTTAAGACCTACTATTGTGATTCATTTTAGTGTAATTTAATTTCAATTAAAGTGGTTTTGAATTAAAATAACGGTTAGTCTACTAAATTTTTAATTTGATACATAGAATGTGAAATTAATTTGTAGAAGAAAAATAAAAGTAATGAGAAGTATTCAAAATATTTCAAAATACTTCAGTGCAATTGAATTTGGATTGAAATCAGACATAAAATTGGTAAAATATAAAGACAGGATTCAGCATTTCAATATTACGAGAGGAAATGTTAAAAACTCGTAAAGAAAGAACTAATCGGATTTAATGAAAATAAGTACGGATGTACAATGTGGTACATTCGACGAAAAATCTTTGAGGGCTTAATGTATTAAAATATTCTAAGGAAGGAACGTCCTTGATGGAGTAGTCAAAAATGAAAGCTTTTGAAATATTCATAGGCCACCAAGATGGGACTATAAATGGAATTTACATTTCAACCGTCATATTCATCAGAGTCGCTGTATATCTCCTATTATATATATATATCTCTCGTCTACTTTCACCAGTTTCTTGATTAACACCATACATTAGAGCACGTGAAAAAATAATGGGATTGAATAAACTGGCTAGATATAGTTCATCAAATTGTACGAGGTTCTAAAAATATGTTCATTCCTTATGCCTGAATAGAAGGCATATTTTTTAACTTTCTCTTTCTACCAGTAATAAGGAAAATAATCATGGGTTTCAATAAAGCATATGAAAAGTTGAAATCAGATCCTGAAATCTTGTAGCTGATGATCCAGAGACGACCATAAGAGTGATGCATTAATATTATTGTCTCGAGAGATCTCTAGATATGTAGATCGGATATGACTCAAAAGTACCCATTCTCAAAATCATACTTATTATCGATGCAAATTTAATATGATCATGATTAATCTATCTAAAAACATTTTCTATAAAAAAATTCTTCTTCTGAGATTCGCTGCCTTGCTGAATTTAATGGGCAATAGTTTGTCACCTGTCCTAGAGGTGCCTCTAGTTCGAAGTGTTTTTTCCGTTTTTTTAAGTGAATTTATTCATATCTCATAAGTTGACAATAACGAGAGAAATAACAATTAAAATTCAATTTGGCTGCCCATAAGTGGGCCTGGATGTCGGTCTTCTGATTTCTCCAATAGGTTCTTCTCTCTTGAGGCCAAAAGTGCCCAGTCCATCAAGGTTTTATCCCTTATAAAAATCGGAAAACAGTCGGAAAGGAAGAAAAATACCTCTGAAACATCACATTGGTCCGGGAAAGGAGAGTAGATGACCCGGAGATTAAGAAGAAAACAGATGCCGATCCAATATGTCTCGGAAACAACTTAAAGAGAATCAGTAAAATGCCCCTAAAATGAAATGCCACCACCATGTACTCGATAGCAATTACATTTGGGGAAACTATTTCTAAGGATATGGAAAAATTCATTAAATTTGACAAGAAGGAGCTGACCAGAGGAGATGCTTTGTGGGAAAAGAAGCAGCTCTCCCCATAGTCGGACACGGTCAATTATTGTCGATTGCGCTAAGTTGCCATGTTTTATCACTGAGGACACAGAAAGCTATAAGCAATACTAAAGGTGCAATATAGAGCATTAATGCTGAAAAAAACTATCGTTGCTCTGTGATTTGATTCCAACTGACGAATTATCGCAATTAACCTTATGGCTTTACAGTAAACAGGATACTGGGCGTGCAAAACATTTTTCTACACGATTCCAAAAAAGAATTCTATGCAATAAACTTCTACGACGCAAATTGCCAGAAAACTGTCACTCACTCCATGATGTCTAACAAGGTGCTCACTTGATTGTCTGTCAATAGACCCCGTATTACCCTAAAAGACATTTCATTACTAAAAATTAATGTTATACTAAATTTTCTTTTACATATCACGTCTTTTTCTCGAGTGTACAGTCATATCTTAATGTGTTTGATAGTTACTCAAAATTTTTCCAAAAAGTTACGGATACTTATTTCTTGATACTCATGGATCTGCTTGTACGTCGGATATTTCACACTGGAAAATTTCTCTACTTTACAAAACGACATTCTATGTTAACCAATGAAGAACAAATGATCAAAACAGCTTTCCCTCCATACTCCAACGATTGGTTTTTATTACCCAATTAATTTTCATTAAATTTTCCCACCATTGACAAAAGTTCTTTCGTGTACTTTTAACTGATTTAACTGAGAGGATTTAAACATCCCCCCCATTCAATAATTCAAGTTATTTCAATTAATGAAGGATGACACGAAATTAACCCGTCCTGTCAATGGGTCTTCGAAAACAATAATGCTAATTAAAAAGAAACATTTGTTTCCATTATGTATCCTATTTAAATCTTAATTAACATAAATTGTGATTCCAATGGCGTAAGAGGGTTAATACATTAATTTATGGAATGAGGGGATGAAGAGGGAGAATGAAAACGAAATTTTAACAATTGAGCAGTACGGTCATTGCAGAGCTGGAACAAACATTTATTTCCATGCATTAAGCAGAAGGTTTTCCCTTAGAATGACGGCATTACATATATTGTATGGATTATCTTTTGCCCATACTTAATCAATGACCAATTATACGATAAACACTTAATATGTAACTTTGATTTGCACTAGACTTGCACAGTTGACATGATAGAGGTACTTTAAGTGATTTTACATCGATAGTTTGATGGTTTTCCTTCTATGAAATTTTCTTTATGATATTTGACCATATTATCGAGAAAAATACCGCGTGAGGTGAATTATTATTAAAGTTGAGAAAATCTTATTTTGAATAAAATAAACCAAAAATATTTTTTGAAGGACAACACATACAGACAGCTCCAAATGGTTGGAAAGTTAACGAGATTCCGAAGAGAAAATAAAGAGATCGAACAAAGGAATTAAGTTTCTTATGCAGCTAAACAGACCACTAGGTAGTGAATATCGTGAAGGAGAACAATTGTGTTGATCGTGACTATATCGACGTTCGCAGGTGTAAGTAACCTCGTGCCATTTGTCGCATCATGTGACAGAACCAACTACCCGAATATATTTAATATAGTACATCAGAAAGACAAAAATTTACCAATTTAGTCAGTTACTGCATGATATATGTAGACGTTCTTGCGTTCACGTGTACGAATGTTTTTTCATATAAGCTTAAACATAATATATATATTTGTGTATTCTTAAATACATGAATGACCTAATACTTGTGCATGTACACCTGATGAACCAACACCTCCCAAAACATGCTTTTGCGGTGATATACGAGGAATTGTGTACATGTAGACAACAAGACCTATTTTCCACTATGGATATCTACAATTCATTCTCCTTTTCACCATTTCAAACGATTTTTTCAATCTTTGGAATATCCCTTCGCAAAACGAAAAACTCAAACGCTTCACAGGTTAAAAATATTAAAAAGCATCAGATGAAGAGCTGAAGTCATCGCATCCATCATTGTGAAATTAAGATGCACCAAATTCCTGAAAAATTCTGATCATAAACGAGTTGCAAACGTTTATGCCGATTGCTGAAGAAAACCTGCATTTTTTCTTTCCTCGAGTTTTATAATTAAAAATATTGGAACAGAAGAAAATGATATAAATGTATAGATAATCGTGATTAGTGCACATTAATCTTTATTAATGCATATTTACCGTGATTAATGAATAGTTAACCGTGATTAAGAAATATTGTTTATTCAAAATAATTCACAGAGCTTAGTCCATGCTAGTTACTTGCAATTTTGTCATCATATTCTCTCAAAATACGCGCGATTATCATTTAATTCCGCAAGTACATAAAATAAATGCGCACGCTACTTAAATGGAGCAGAGTTAATTTCTCTGACGCGAGCTTAACATCAATATGTGCCCTGAAATTCCCAAAAGAATGGAAGGTTTTCTTTCTCGAATCTTACTAGTATATTCTCTACGCAACTTTTGTAAATATGAAAGTCCCTTGGTTATGGCTCGAGACATTACTTAAGCCTAAGTTCACAGTGAGCGGCTGATCGTGCCAACTAGCACTGCGTCGCAGATGTGCTCACTGCAGATGTGCTCTAGGTCTTAAAGACCATAGTTTACCTTCCTCCACTATCTCATGAGGAGTAGGGAGAGGAAGAACACGCCAGGAATGCAAGCAGTAATCTTCTCTTTTGCCCCACATCCTCGGATCCATTTCTTAAAAGATTCGTTTTCTCGGCGAGAGACAACAGCGAGGGAACCTCTAATTGTGCGACTTTGCATTAATCTTCTTCCCATGAATTCCTTCTCCCGAGAATTCGATGCGCCGAATTAACGGTATTCTCAAAAGAGATAAGAGGGAAAGACGGATTTTGATGTGGAATTATTCAACACAATTCGAAGGAAACACATGCGATTAAATGGAGACGCTGAGATATTTGCATACTGAACTTGCGATGAGGATGCGAGTCATTATTGAAAAGATGGAAGGGATTCACTTAAATCTTCATTGATTTTCATTGTAATTGATTCTTTGAGACATGAATAGGATAAATAGTTCCATTAAAAAAGTAAATTGAGTAAAGAAATAATTTTGACCCTGTATTTTTATGGTTTCTCTTACAGTTTGTTCGTCATGTTAAAACAGGTTTTGTAAAACACTGAGGTATTCATTATTTCCTTTTAATCACTGACGGATTTTGATTTAATATTTTAATATTGCATACATGCTTAAGATTATTAAAACCAAAGAGTAGTTTTTAATATGCAACATGCTGTTGGTGGTCCGTGTTGTAGACGTTCCCAACCGTCTAAAAAATAATTTTAAACGCTTCACAGTTCATTAACATGATTTTTCCATTTCTAAGCGTGACTGGCATTCTCCTGCTACCTCTAATTTTTCCTAAAAAGTTACACTTTTGCATTTTTCATTGGTTTCCGCATCGCTTAATATCACCATTCACGAAAAACTGTCCAGGTTTTAAGGATAATGAAAAATATTTAACTATTAGCTACTAACTAACACTCTCGGAAGTTAAAATTTAATGAGAGTCTCATTTAGTTGGCTAATCAGAAGCTGGTACGACGCAATTTCTGAAGGGTTAGAGAAATGTTGTGCATTAACTTCACGAGCATTATTAAAGCATCTCGTTTATTCGTGGATTTCACCTTTACTTTTAATGAGCAAGGAGCTCCCTCTCACGAGGGAATGAAATGGTACTAATAAAAAGGCACTAGCGACCCTGAGGAGCACGCTTTAATCTGCGAACCCTCCGGATGGAACATTCTCCATCCCGTTTTCAAGCCAGCCCAAGGATGAGCATTACTGCGAGGGTTCCCCTCGGATCAAAAAGCCTTGCGCCGGAACCCAGGAATCGGCAAACGGCCGACAAAACGTCGACAGCTTTATTTCGAAACTCGGCATGTTTGCACGAGGAGCCACCCAGACGATCGCTTCCCTGTTATTACGCCTTTCCATCAAGTTCTCCGGAAAAATCCACGCCGCTTTCTTCCCCTACCCGCAATAACCGTCATTGTTTGAACTTGACCTTGGCGCCGGTCGATCTTGACCCTTCTCTCATCGTCGTCATGCGTTCGGAAAAAGTGTGCGAGCGCGATTTGAGGGATAGACGAGTCACACCTTTTTATCTCGGCCTAACGGTCTCTCAATTTATGTATGTTTGTGGTTGTACATGCATATATGTTATATCTATGTGTGTGTGTGTGTGTATAAATATACAAACATATAGAGAGGAGGGAAAGGTGGAATCAAGCAGATCACAAGCGCAAAAATACTTCCTTGACCGAGACTTGAAACCGGATGCTTCGACTTGCCGGGCCGATGCTATAACCACTTGGGCTATCGAGGAAATGTAATTTACACTGAGACTTGAGAGGGCATTATGTAACCAAGTACCCCTATTCTTTGGCCAAGAGATGGTGTTCGGGAGCTTTTTTACCCACCAAAGGAGGCATAGACGACACAGAGACGCATACATACATTTTTATTGTACACGAATGATATGTATCGGAATATATATATATCGTATATATATATATATGTATATATATATATATATATATATATATATATATATATATAACACACAAACACTAGGTTAATAAATATTAAACACACAGAAACATAAAAGAAGGACACTTACAGTAGATATTTACGTTTCGACGGCACGGCCGTCGTCATCTGATGACGACGGCCGTGCCGTCGAAACGTAAATATCTACTGTAAGTGTCCTTCTTTTATGTTTCTGTGTGTTTAATATTTATTAACCTAGTATATATATATATACACTTTTTTGGAAAACCCACAAACGTGTAATGTAAATTCACTGATAGTCATAACAAACACAGAAACCAAAACACACAAAAGAGGGACTCACTGGTACTCGAATTTTCGGTGGTCCAACCACCTTTCACAAGAGGAATTAGGAACAGAACCAGTGAGTACCGAGTAAACGAGTAGGATGTGAGTAACCGAGTACCAGTGAGTCCCTCTTTTGTGTGTTTTGGTTTCTGTGTTTGTTATGACTATATATATATATATATATACATACATATATGTGTGTGTGTGTGTTTGTCGTCTTTGTGTGCTCCTATACCTTTTCCTGATGTCTACTTCCCTGTGAATTAAAATTTGTTCACTATATACGAGTATATAGCTGAGTATGGAATACATCAGTATATACATACGTATGTTGCTGGATTGTATTTCCTTAGGAGTCACAAAACATTTTTGTGGTAGTTGTGTCCATCCAAAAGCCTACCTTAACCGGTAGATTACCTTATAATAAATAATATATGATACATACATATAGATTGGAAGTTAGTATGGATAAATAGACATATGTATATACTAGTATATATATATATATATATAATTATGGATCTAAATACAGAGTAAAAGTCGATACTAGGCATACTCGTAAATATAGCCGCTAAGGCGGCAAATCACTCGGATAATTATGGAGGCAGGAAAAGTGGATGAAGAGCGTACTGATCGGCAGTGGGATGTTGAAGACTGTAATAGAGGGGAGAATGTTAGGCAAACGAGGAAAGGGCCGGAACAGGATAGTGGTGTTGGACGGGATGAAGGGGCGAAGGAAGTACACCGAGATTAAGAGGGAACTGATGTTGAGTAGGTTGCTCGATTGTATTTTCTTAGGAGTCACAAAATATTTTTTTTGGTCATTGTGCCCATCCAAAAAGCTGCCTTAACCGGTAGATTACCTTATAATAATAATAATATATACACATAGATTGGGATTTTATATTTGAATGTGTATTTGGCCAATGTGGCTCGTCTCTTTCTTCTGGCTATGCATGCCACGAAACCCACTGTTCCTATCCTTTATGATGTTGTATGATTGCTTACCATTGTCCTTTCCTCTTGTGTGTCGTCTGTTTCTCCTTTGGTGGGTGAAATGCAAATACATATACGATTTGGAATCATGCTCTCTGCGGCCAGAGAGCATCATTCCAAATCAAGCATGCGAAATTAGACATCGACATAAACACCCCGCGATCCACCCAATAGGTGTGTGGCAGATGGTGCAAGAACCAGGTGGTAAGGGTGACTGATAAGGGAGGATATGGGAGAGGAAGGAAAAGGAAAAAATATTCAGTAAAAAACTATCAAATAATGAGCAAATTTCTATCCATACTGGAGGTACTCTTAATTCAAAGCAAGGGTTAATTCAGCTGTTTAATTGGCCATTCGTTGTGTAAAAAAGGGAATAAAAATGGACCAAAACAATTTCACTATTAATAAAGCAAAAGGGAACGTACTACGGCCGAATGAATGCAATGAATACAAATTACCCAAAGCCGTACTCTTGGGGGCACTAGTTAGGGGACACGGGGGAGGGTGCAAAGAATAAGGATAACAAAACTGCACACACTCTCTCACTCCGGTATTTGCAGTGCAAATTGACCGTTGCAAGTCACAAATACACACGCACTCAGGGTTTACGGGGGAAAAAACCCCTCGCCAGGGACCACACACTCAGACAAGGCACACAAAACCACACTCACTCCTTCACTCCGGTATATGCAGTACAAATTGACCGTCGCAAGTCGCAAACACACACGCACTCAGGGTTTACGGGGAATTTAACCCAACGGCAGGGACCCTTCACTCAGACAGACGTAAAAATAGAAATAGTAAAGGAACGGCACGCACTCCCTCACTTCGGTATTTGCAGTGCAAATTGACCGTTGCAAGTCACAAACACACACGCACTCAGGGTTTACGGGGAATTTAACCCAACGGCAGGGACCCTTCACTCAGACAGACGTAAAGATAGAAAAAGTAAAGGAACGGCACGCACTCCCTCACTCCGGTATTTGCAGAGCAAATTGACCATTTGTGAGTCGCAAACACACACGCACTCAGGGTTTACGGGGAATTTAACCCAACGGCAGGAACCCTTCACACAGACTAGGAATACGGAAAGGGAAGTACACTGTGATGCAGTGTACGTGGAAAAAAAATAATTTCGAAAAACCTCTTTTTTCCACGTACACTGCATCACAGTGTACTTCCCTTTCCGTATTCCTAGTCTGTGTGAAGGGTTCCTGCCGTTGGGTTAAATTCCCCGTAAACCCTGAGTGCGTGTGTGTTTGCGACTCACAAATGGTCAATTTGCTCTGCAAATACCGGAGTGAGGGAGTGCGTGCCGTTCCTTTACTTTTTCTATCTTTACGTCTGTCTGAGTGAAGGGTCCCTGCCGTTGGGTTAAATTCCCCGTAAACCCTGAGTGCGTGTGTGTTTGTGACTTGCAACGGTCAATTTGCACTGCAAATACCGAAGTGAGGGAGTGCGTGCCGTTCCTTTACTATTTCTATTTTTACGTCTGTCTGAGTGAAGGGTCCCTGCCGTTGGGTTAAATTCCCCGTAAACCCTGAGTGCGTGTGTGTTTGCGACTTGCGACGGTCAATTTGTACTGCATATACCGGAGTGAAGGAGTGAGTGTGGTTTTGTGTGCCTTGTCTGAGTGTGTGGTCCCTGGCGAGGGGTTTTTTCCCCCGTAAACCCTGAGTGCGTGTGTGTTTGTGACTTGCAACGGTCAATTTGCACTGCAAATACCGGAGTGAGAGAGTGTGTGCAGTTTTGTTATCCTTATTCTTTGCACCCTCCCCCGTGTCCCCTAACTAGTGCCCCCAAGAGTACGGCTTTGGGTAATTTGTATTCATTTCACTATTGCATTACATATTGCCAAAAAGATTATGGACTGAGAAAATATATTTTAGATTATGGGAAGGAATGGCGTTTCTAACTAACGTAACATACGTAAAGTTTGTGGGAAGCGTATAAAAAGCATATAAACGTAGCTCAGTAGATGTACATGATACCGTATTTTCAAGGCGGAGTACCATTTTAATACTGATTTCATAAAGGTGTGTGCATTTCAGGATTGTCAAGTCTGGAATGAAAGATCAGAACAGTTTGTTTATTGATGTTTTTACTGGGAAGATTGACAAACCCAAATTCACTGTCTATGGTAAACGTCATTCCATGAATAAACAGCGCATGCGCAGTGAGCGCACGTTGCGCGTGTTAGTTAGGAGTTCTTTCATTATTTTCCGCTCCGGATAAGCTATTATACTATCCATCCTTCTTCCTCTGTTGCAAACGGTGTCCACATGAAAGAGGCCGTTTCTATTTTTTAGTTCTATCTTCATCCTCTAAGACATTAACATTAACTTTTACCCAGCGTTTATGCGTTCTCTAATAATTAAATAAGTACGTATTTTTTTAAAGATGTATATTTTCTCCTTTGGAGAGACTAACCATTGAAAAACATCTTCCAATCAATGTTTTTGTGTACCCTCTTCCCAACATCCCTAGAAATTGAGTTTTGAAAATACAGGAATATGGTTTGTGTTTAAAACATCGACATTGAGCGAAAAAATTAATTTAAAGCAGCCAGTACACTCTTGTACTCAGTTGGCATGTCGTTATAAAAATATCATCGCTCCTATTTACAATAACAGACGCAAATATTGCTTTGTCTTCTTTTAAATAATGCCGGGAATCAGGTTACTCTGTCGCTCAAATTTGAACGAATCCTCTTCAGTGACTAGTAATGTTGACGTGAATAATTTGAGGATCACGAAGGGTATGCATCAGGCAGGGTATCGTTATAAACTCGGAAGGAAAGCTTTTACATTCAAAACCCAGTTTCAAACTAGTTAAGAACATGCAAGCAAGTGAGTGGGAACCTTAAAGCTTCCAATATATTCGAATGAAAAATGAGTTTCCCTCAGCGGTGGCAAAGACCGTATGAGGAAAAGACTGGCTACTTTGATAATTGATGCGGATACTTCATTCATAACAAGCATGAAATAATTACGTTAGAAAACAGGAAATTGAGCTAACCCACATTACAGACCAATTTCAAAGATGTTTTGTACGAGATAATTCGTTCGCGATTATCGCGCGCATCACGAGATGTCGCAATGTGGCATCGGTGGGCTTGCGACTAATTTCTGAGCGGTCTTTTATTACTAAAAGCTTTTGGGGAGCGAGATGATGTATGCAATTTCACTTCCGATTCCTCACAGGGGATTGAGAAGGTGTTCAGGGTAAACCGCATTCTTTCAGTCATTGTGTATGAAGGGATACTTTTAATTATTCTCCAAAGAATTGCGGGAGTTGACGCGACACTTCCTGCATTCCGAATTAATTATCATCGATCTCCAAGAATGACATGCGTCAATTCTTATTAATGAATCAGGATCATTTAAGCATCTAATAACCTATTTTAAAGAGTTTTAAAATATATATTTCATTTTAACGAATATATTCAAAACCACAAATGCAGAAACTATTTGTCTTTCAAGGTACTCTAGTGTGTGCATTTCTAGCACAAATAAACAATTGAGTTAATCAGTAACACTAGCGAAATATGCTTTCAGTAAACATAATTGCATATTTTCTTTCTTTTAAGAAAAGGGTGCATGTGTTGGATATAGTTGGATGGCGCCGATAATGACTCAAGATCGTGTTCTAAGGAATCTGAGAAAGGACGGGAATGTTAAATAAAAGCAAAAATGGAATTTTGTAATAATTTATGGATGGCTCCCAGTGAATCACGACCTTAATCTGAATGAATCAATAAGTTTAACCTGCATTCTGATAAAATGACTTATTTGAAGCATACCAGCATGGTCTTGGAATGAATACAGATGGATATACTTGTGCATAAATGAACACCTCTACTCAAAATTTACTCTAGAATGTGTGATCACATGTGCATTAAAGATTCTGCTTGATTTCTCAAGGAATTTTTCATCGAAGAACTAGGTGATTGATTTTCTATGAAGGAGTTAACAGCAAATATTTCCTCTTACAGCTTCAAATCATGTGCGTGAAACAAAGTGAGTTGGCATTTATTTGCGTAATTTCCAAGTAAAATTACGTTATCTTTTTCATCGACCACGAAATACCAGTCAGTGGTGACTCATCGCGCAAGGATAGTACCATTCCCGGCCTGCTCTAGAGCACCCCCTTACTCGTTCTCCACCACCCTTATCCTTCCAACTCAGGGTTTCCTCCCGGTTTCATCAGTGAGGAGGATAGGGCTATCTCCCTGAAGCGATACGAGATCTCAAGCGACGGACCCTAAAACACATAAACACACTCGCGACACCTTGCGCCGTTTCCATCACGGCGTCGACTCCATCCCCTCTCCCAGGCTCCTTCGAGGCTTTATTGCATCGAACACGAATCTCGAGGTGTCGGTCGACTGATAGTTGCCACCCTCTCCCGTCCCTCCCTCTCCTCGGTTTTCCATAAACACGTCCCCGCCGCAAACCCAGCAATCAGACAGCAAGCACTCCCGACTCGGCCTTATCACTTAGAACCCCCTCTCCATCTGTAGGTTTTCCCCCGGCAGCCCACCCCCTTACGTCTCCGTCTTTCCCCCTCTACTTCCCTCTCTCCGTTAGGAGGAGACACCGAGACACACCTGCACGTCTCCTCCGCTGATGTTTGCACTGGTGGCGAGCGACACCGTCGCTGATGCCAGCGCCGGAGATGCAAGTCTTACGAACGACCATCTGGGAGCAACATTCAACTACTACACGAGCATAATGAGCGCATGGCCGTGCAATATTCCGTTTCCAATATCAGCCCTTATATTTTTAGAAAAAAATACGAAATTCGAAGGTCAAATCCTTCGACCGCGGTGTGTGAAAATCTGGGAGATGACCCACGAGTCACCCTATCCTAACTCTGATCGTAAAGAGAGCTAAAGCATGTTATTGCTTTTACTTCCAGATTAATTTAACTGAGTGTTCAATGAAGACTTCGACAGTAATAAGAATACTCAACAGTTATTTTGTTACTGATTATTGTTTCCCAGACAACGATGCATTGGTGTGTGAGCTGTTTCTCATTTTCCGGTCAACAACGACATGGGTCACTGACGCAAATTTACTTAATAATTTACAGGTTCTCAGCGCAAATGGTGTGTTAATTTCTCCTTACAATACATACATTCTTATTGATACTTTTTCTACTGTAACAACACGATTGGTGGCATTGAATCAAAGGCTTTTTTCTCATGAGTTAATGAATCATTAAATGTAATCTATTTAGGTTGAGGTTTTTGGAAAGTTCCCAAACATTATTCTATATTATTTACCTCCTGTGTTTCCTACCAACTAAACTTGCGCGCCCTACATCATATCCCTTTTATAATTATTTTCTACCTGCCCGCATGATATCCAAAATGTCCATTCTCTTCTTCTCCCTCCCTCATTCCCGATACTCTCTCTTTTTCAGAATTCATCCCGTTGCCCTTCAATATCACTTTCGCATCTTTTTATGCATCTTTATTTCCCGGGCCCACTCACTCACTCCTACTATGTTTTTTATCTTTTTGTCGTTAGTCTCTCTTAATTCAATTTATTATCTACATTCTTCTACAGACTCATACTCGTCACACGCTAACTACGGGAAGATATTAATAAAAATTAAATGCGTTAAGTTTAATATATTTTAAATTAAAGTAAGGTAACATTTTGAGTCTTAAAAAATCAATTTCCGACAAGTTCAATTAGAATAAACTGTTTTAGTTAGCCCCCATGTTGATTTTGCGTAAATATTTTCGCTACCAGGAAAAATAATGCAAAAATTGTTCATTAGCACAGTTATTGAGCTGAAAAACGCTTATTTCTATGAATAATTTAGAGATGCTTCGTTTAAAGTTCGCCTTCTCTTTCATTTTGTTCTTATTGAAAACAAACAAAAATTATTCTCATTAAGACCTCCTTTTGTTGGATGAAATAACTTTTAACAAATTTAAAAATTCTGTTAAAAAAACCGAAACCGTAAACTTGATTGGCACTAAGTGATAAGAAAAAAGAAACAAAAGGAAGGTTTAAAAAAAATATTAAAAATTTTGTGTTAAATTTTTTATGACAAAGTAAATTTTAATTCAAATTTAACAAAAAATCAAGTTTGCTAGTTACAATAACAATTAAAATTTTTTCTCATAGTATTAGGGAATGAGGAGTTAATAGCAAAGCCTGACAACATTTTAAAAGCACGTATATCGATCGCCTAGCCTCAAATCGGTTTCCGGTATCTTACAACGCTGCGGTCCATACTAGTAGTAACCATCCCTCTATTATATGGGCGCCTCTTAATTTAACCACCAATTGACATAATAGTATAGACGTACCCCTGCATCACATGAAGATGCTGCCATCTCCCTCCTCGGTCGAATTTTTATTACTCCCTCGATAGAGCACAGAATTTATTCACAGTGTATTGAATACGTGTCGAAATAAATCACCACCATTTCATTGTTAAATAATTCCGATGTATTGAACTGTTTAATCTATTATGTAACTTCAGCTAAGAAACACTTGAATTTTTCATCTTGTCAGATTTTCGCGAGAGACTCTCGGTCGTTCCATTGCTGGAACAAGTCACTGTTCCGGAATCCCAGGCAAGAGCACTTGATTTGGTACCCATTTATTACAGTTAGGGTACCCAAATATATTCGAATAAAAGCTTGTCTTTTTCTAATAAAATTTTCCTCTGCCAAACTCTCCTCTTTGAAATATAGGAAGGTTAAGAAATGAAGAGTTTTATAAATGGAGGGATCTTTAGAATATGGAGTATTTACCAAATCTCGAAGGAAAAATATGAATTAGGAGAATATTAAGCAGATTACTTACATTTAGATCCCAAAATACGTCAAATACGGAATTAAAGCGTCGAGGAAAGTGAAGGACCCGAATCGGTACTAATGAATCTTGAGTTGCATAATAAAATAAGCAGCATTTTAGATAAAAAATAAGATATTACATCGGAGAATATGGTCTGTTATTTACCAGCTGCCTTTTGTGGTTATGTCGTACTTTATCTGACCCCATTTTAAAATTCCCAAGGATACACAGTTTGGGCAACATCTCAAGTATTAATCAAACTTAAATGACGCTGAGGTGATTTTTGCGGAACCCGTGTGAATGGTTTCATACGATCCCTTAAAAATCGAAAATATTCACTATCATTCATATATTATAATTCTAATTTTAAAAACTGATCTTTGTCCATTTTAATTTAGTGACTATTACTTCGAATGTCCAAGAACACTCAGGAAAGTTTTGCTCGGAATATGGACGTCAGTATAAGGTATCCTAAAAGATTTTGTATCTCTTTATAATCTATAGAATTCGATTTGAAAAAAAAATACTGATGCTAGTTGGAATAAATAAATTATCATTTTGAACATTACTACTTCACTATTAACGAATCGAAGCTGGATTGCAAAAGAATTAACAAGATAACAATAACCGGTTATCGATTTCGAGGCGAGTTTAACCTTTATGAATTGAATTCGACCATTGATATGGCTTATATGCTCAAAATACTGCACGTTCAAGTACTCCAACATGAAAAGGTACAAATTAGAACTTAGGTTTAAGTTTTACGGACGAATAAAAATGTAATATGGGTCGATAACAAGAGAGGATTACGGATAATTAAGGCCCCGAGGATTCCATACCGTCGAACGCACCTATATTTCACCGAGGTTCTAATCATACCCTTCCCTTGGGTACGGGAATACGAAATCGCCCGAGAGGAAATGCGTCAGAAGCAGCCCTATAGGCTGCCGATGTTGATTACCCGTGCTCCAAGGGAAAATCCCGAAGTCGCGTGGGAAAACGGGTGATCCCAGAGCTATAGAGGGAAACGAAAGGAGAAGGGATTTCGGAGGGGGTGAGAGGGAAAGACAGCGGGAGAGAGAGGAGTAATTGATCATTATCCACGCAAGAGAAGGATCATTAAAATCTACGCTGCGCAATTATGCCGACACGAGGCTCGTCTCCTGGGGAACCCCTCGAACGAACCTCCCATTGATAATTCAGCTGAGGTGACTCAATTAACGCTCGCATATCTCGTGCACGGAGTATGAGTGGCGAGGAAGGACGATTTTCCGAGGATTCTGGTCTTGCTCAGTTTTTTATGGAATTCCTCCGTTACGCTAGGGGTTCATTCACATACATCTAATATAAGACGTCACCATCTCAGGCTGCTTCATATCAGAATTAGTACAATTAAAAAATAAGGTATGGAGACAAATTCTTTTCGGAATTCGAGAGGGTTAAAAAAATACGATGATAACAAGGGAGGCTGAAGCATATTAGCGACCATTTTTGCCATCATTGCTAACGTTTAAAGGAAATCATTTCGCTCATGAAACTTTTCTTGTTCAAGAGGGGTTTATTGGTTAAAAAATGTTGGAAAGTCTATTATTTTAAGTTAGCTAGGCAACCAACAAAAATAAATTAACCACGACCTCAAGCATACATAATATATAATAATATATACTAAGCTGTTTCATGTGAGATTCAGGGACCTGAATTCTTTCTAGACTGAGACGATATTTTTAAAATTATTATATTAATCTAATGCCATGCAATAGGCTGTAATATTCAACTGCTTCCGGTATAATGCGCAAAAGAAGAATTTAACGATACAATCTTGGGTTTTGCTTACCAGATGATATTTTTACTACATACTATCAATTTTATTTCGTCACCATTAATTTTTAAATGTTGTTATTTTCCTTTTATCATGAAATGAACACATCTCGGAATCATTAATACCTAATCGAATGGAGCTTATTAATAACGAAGATTATATTCTCCAGTAGCTGGAACCTTGTGAAAAATGCTGGGTAATGTACGCAAACATTGGCAAAATACATATTTTTCTCGATTAGTAATCTGAATAAGGTTGTTTTGATAGATATATAGAGCTTACCTAGTACGAAGCCCAGCGGCATTTGGAATTTAAACGTAAAGGTAGGGGGTTAGCACCTTTTCTTGCACCTCCTATAGTTTCCCAGGAAGATCTTATTCTTGAGGAATCACAAAGCTTGAATTAAGATGAGAGTGCCCAGAGTCGTCACCCGGGCTCTTCAGTCAGTAGCTAGCGCTGTACCCACTGAACTACCGCGTCTCTTGAAGTATATTTACATGTAAAATCTTGGGCAATTGCCCTTATATTTATTCACATTATGAATCTTCTGAATATATACCAACTTCGATTTCATTAGTCAGCGCGAGAAGTAACAATAAAATCATCTTGTTCATTCAATTAATATAACCCACAACGATCGGAAAACAAAATAATATTCACTTACGATCTATCGGGTCAAGAATTAAGTGTTAAACGGTAATAGACCAGGAAATGTGACCTGCTAGACTGGAGGTATATCGCCACATTTTTATGGAAGCTATAACCGTTGAAGTAGGGCGTCTCGCTCTCTCGAATGAAGAACCTATTTATCTTACGCTTCTACTTTGACGAGTGGCCTCACCACCTTCATCTCCATCTCATCTCCTCTCCCTCTATGCATGGTGAACTTTCTCGTTGTGAGAAGGAACCTTTATTTCAGGCCAAGGTTCGATTCCGGTCGCGGGGGAGGGGACTTAAAAAGGATTTGCGCTGCTGCCAAGTGAAAGGGGATGTAAAGCGTAGGAGACAAGTGCTTCGACGTCTTATCGCTTCCTCGACGTGCTTTCTTTTGGCACGGGCGTGGAAGCCAGTGACGACCCCGCCGAGGTGTAACTTGTTGCTCCGAATAATGAGGTGGCGGCGCGAGCGAGATCTTCCTCTTGAGCAAAAATACTCGTAATTCTTCCATTCCGATTGAACGGAAACTGGAAAGTTGGATCAGAGAAGTTACGTACTGCCATTTAGTGAGCGACCAGGGAGATTCTTTCGCTTTGGTGCTCACAAGATTATGAGATACTGGGTGGAAAAGTAATCTATATGATAAACTTTAAAAATCAACTCAGAACCTCTTTTTTGAATACAGCTTTTCTTTCCCTTGACTATACGTTTTAAAAATAATCAAGATCGAATAATTTAGAGAATACTATTGTAGGAAAGTGGCTAATCTACAAAAACTTCTCGGTGATGTTTTTGCAATTCACCTTTATCAGTTCCTTTTGTTAATTCCATATAGAAATATACTTGTTGGAAAATGTTCTGGAAATTTCTTTTGTTTCAAACTTTTATGTTGAAAATGACACTTTAGAAAGTCGTTTTCGCGTAACGTTAACGGTATTCACCCACTCCACTTTCCGGACCCAACGCCGAATTGTTATGAGCCATTTGCGGCCAACTTACTTTTTCATTTCACTACTTCTCGAATGTTCCTTCTCCTCATCGTTATAACATGTATTATTGGAAGTGTTCTGTTAGTACTCCTGCATGGTATTTAATCATGGCTTAAGCTTTCACTTTTTAGTGTATTGTCTAATTAAATTGGTGGCTGAATGCTGCCAACATGAAAAATATAATTCGTGCATACCTGAGTCCTATGACGGGTGCTTGTGTTGAGTACGAGTGAAAACTCGTAGAATATATAAGTAAACCAACATTACCGGCAGAATAAGCAGTAAGACAGTGAAAACGACGATAAACATTGGAATTTCGGTAAAACGGGGTTGAAACTACGATGGTAATGGTGCTTGGTGTAAATGTTTTACACACCGTGAGGAATTCGAAGTAAGTGGATTGTTTTAAAGAATATTAATGTGTCAAAGTTAGGGAGGAAAAAAAATGAAAACACTATTCTAACAGAGATTCTTAGAATAAGGAAGACGTGATTTTTGTAGTCTGAGATCAGGAACCTTGGCTAAAGTCTTGGAAATGGCTACGAATTGTAGTGGTGTTCAGTTTGTGTCTATCTAACAAAACCTACCTTAAACGGTAGAACATTAAATTATAAATCCCAGAATAATCGACAAACAGATGTGTGACTATTCCCAAAAGTGGGTGCCAATCATTCGCGAATATAATATCACTTCAATTGCTACCTTGGGAGTAGAAATATTGTATGACTTAACATTTACTAACGTTGAAAAGATAGCTATTACTATATAATCAGGTGTTTACATATGTTTGATTAAATTATCATGTGTTTGTGCGGCAATACTCGCTTTCATTTTTGTGTTAGGAATGCATACAAACTTTTGCACAAATCAAATGCACTTTGGCAAGCACACTTAGGAATCAATTGATCGAGGTATTAATTATTCCAAGCATTGGCAAATCACGTAGCGGAGATAAGTACTGTGCCAACATGTTGTCGAACCGATATGAATCATTAATACAGTCCAATCTGTTCAGCTCTTTGAACAAATTTTAGCGCTATTTCCCGAAATTGGAATACGAATTATTAATGAATAGACATGCTACCCTTTAAGGTAAGTTTTGGATGGACACAGACTGAAAGCCATGGCTTTATTTGCCTCTCTTTACGAAGCACAATCTGACACCCCACATTACAATGAACCCTTGGTCATAATAATGAACAAATAGTAGCACTTTTCCACAGATTTTTATTTAACCACAACCGGATTCGATGTAGTACATAATTGTCAGGTGAAAACTGCAGTCATGCGTTGACTTATATACCTATTTTAACCGCGGAGGAAAGATCAGAATATTTCCTTCTCCATTCGAGTCGAATCCCCCATTCCCCTCCTTCTTTCTACCACATATCCCATTTCCTCCCCAGTTAAAAAAAAGGTATATAAATCGATACATTACTACAGTTTTACTTGAAGATTATGCAGATCATCTAAACTGGTCGTGGTTTAAATAAAAATCTCTTGTTATGTGCTACTACTTATTCATTATAATGTTCGAATTGCACATCACGCCGGAAATTATACAATTTGTTAAAACCTCCTTGAATTCTGTACACACTCTTCATTTCGTCCAATTGGGTTAACAAAACTAAAGAAATAAAATTATGCACACACTTATAATGTGAAGAGTTTGTCACTTTTTCCGTCTAGGTGGTTAGCTAGAAAGCATAAGGAAGTATGTACTTATGATATAGATGAAGTAATTCATTAGTAGGTTATAAAATCAAGAAAGAATAGGAGATCAAAGTCTCTCCTGCTTAAATCTCCACCAAGCTGCATCCGTCTTCATTAAAAAATGTTTGGAGAGAGTGAACTGGATAAAAATAAGAAAAATGAAGAGGTGTTGGATTTGACAAGCGGAAAGGGGGCACGAGAGGATTCGGTGAGGGAACTCAGGGACGTTATAGATGTGGGGTGTTATAGAAAGTGAGTTGCGTTGACGGCGAATGGCTGTGGGATGGGGTATAGGAACCAATGTTAGGGAAAGTGTAAAGGCATATGAAAGTGGATCGTGTATTATGAGCCATTTTTTATGCTCGAACTATACGAGTATTTCAACTATGATGTCCAAATCATGCCATTTTTATTCAGTTGAATTTTATGAGTAATAACATTGCAAAGGAAAACCGACATCTGCAGAACAGAAGTGGAGAAGAAGACGCATAACACGCAGCAGAAGAAGACCAAATTAGTTAGAATAGGAACTTGGAATGTTGGGACAACGTTGAGGACAGGATAATTTAAGAATATGAAGCAAGAGATGGAAACAGGAAATATAGATATTTTAGATTTATACAAGGTGAGATAAAAGGATTGTTATAGATTAATACACAGCGGAGGGGACGAGGGCCAACGAGGAGTTGCCATAATATTGAATAAAGAGGTAGAAAGAAGCATAGTAAACAGAGCACAAGCAACGGATAGAATATTACTCGTAGAGATAAAAGCAGAACCGAAGAGCTTGGTCATTGTTCAGGTAAGCATGCCACCGAGCAACCACAAGGAGGAAGAAGTCGATAGGATACACGATAAGTTTGAGGACATAATCGCGTATGTTCCTGCAGGGAAACATTTGATAGTGATGAGGCGAAGGAAGAGATGGTGATGAGCTGGTGGGTTGGGGGACTAAAGTTTAGGCTCGGGGAGTGACTGCGGGGAAAAAGCAATTGAGTTCTGCCGGATAGAGTGGTTAGTCGTTACCAACACTAGGTTTAGACACCAGATACCAGTTCGGATTTAGACATCAGATATCAGTTAGATTATATCATGGTTAGGAAAAGGTTTAGAAACAATGTGATCAATTCGCACAGCTTCCCGGGAGCGGGTGCGGACTCTGACCACAATTTAATTGTTATGAAGTGTAGCGTTCATTTCAAAAAGATAAGGATTAGGTGGCGGGTTAGGAAATGGAATGTGGAAGCATTAAATGGATTAACAAGGAAGGAATATAAGCAGACTGTTGAGGAAATCATGAGTTAGAGTAAGAAGCTGAGTACTATCGAAGAAAATGGGAATGTATCAAGAAAGGGATATCGAAACATAAAGCAAACATAAACCTTTTCTATCTTTTTACGATATTTTTCTCCAAAACAATAAACAATGTGTCAAATTAAAAGTGTTGAAGTTTATCTAAATCTGTGAGTATAATATTAAATTGAAATTTCGATTCGAAATATACTTTTCGACTAATATTTAATACGTGGTAATCTCCACCAACGAATTAGTTGTAAAAAAACATTGAAATGCCAGAACTGTCGAGTGCTATCCTTAAGACGGGAATAAACCATCTTTCCGCGATTTAAAACACACGATAAGCAATATATTGGTTAATAGTTTTATAAAGTGACATAAATTATAAAAATATCTTGAACACTTTCCATTGATAATTTGATTGCCTTAAGGTACTCTTGAGATTTTAGCCGACCAGATCATTAATTTAACGTCAATCCGATTAAAGTGATTTTATGTTGCACCAACGAACGGAAAGGTTCCTCTCACTTTATGTGCTTTTCCATTCCCACACTTGTAGGCTAGTCTCTCCTCCCTTCCCCAATCTCTACCGTGCACTCTTTCCAACATTTCGTTGTACGCCTTCGACTCGTCTGAACTTTAGCAAACACACTTCTCCTCCTCCACCCCCTTCGTCACTAATTTCGCTTCATGAGCTCTTTCCCCTCCGGGCGGCGAGGGCCTCTCTCTCACTCCACCACGTATTTTCACTCCGACCCTCTTCCGTCACTGATTCAATACTCCCTCTTTGTCCCTTCTTCTCGACCTCCCTCCCTCTCTCTCTCTCTCTCTCTCCGACGTCGGGTACTGCTAGTCCTTTGTTTTCCGGGCATCGAACTGACCACCACCTGCGAAACCCACGCGACGGACTGAATTCTTTGTGGGCTTAATGTATGTGTGTGTGTGCGTGTGTGTGTGTGTGACCATTCGGTTGGCGAAAAAAGTGCTTTCAGGCAGTGGGTAGCTGCTCCTTTTGAAGACAATGACCGGTGAAACCTTGCTACATAAATTGCTCTGCTGCGACTCATCCCCTTGTTTTTTTTCCCGTTTCTGTGTAAAAACGCCAAGGACTCGTACGAATCCCTACCCATAAACAATTGCATTTTAAGGAATTTCCGTTGTCGTTAGTTTTGTTAGAATTTCAGGAACCCATCTTTGGGAGAGGAGTGGTCTGCGGGATTCTAAAATGACAGGCAAGCGTAGCAAAACAATTCCTCATTTGATTTGAATGACTTCCACAAAAAAACAAATATGTATTGATTGTTTCTTTGCGCTTCTACCTCACTGATCGTAGAGGCTGTTGAAAAACACGGTTTTTAATGCGGGTCAGTATATTTTCATTTATTTACATAAAAATAAAAACTCTAACCTTATTCGATGATCTAACTCATAGCCGCTATATTTTCCTTTATGCCGGATTAATATAATTGTATTAATGTAACGGAAACATTTTTTTGATGCTAAAATCAATGAATAGCTTAATGAACAAATTAGGCTAAGCGTGAATGGGTGGTACTTTTGTCAAAAAGAGTAGAAATAGATACGAATTCAGATTGAAGGTTGAAAGCGTAACGAAACCAAACAGTTTCACTGAGGTCGACTCTTGACTTTCCGTTAATATACGGAAAACACCTACAAATACAAACTAAACCCATACATTTCTCAGTCTCGATTAACGAGACAGTCTGATACCCGAATTTAATGTAAACTCTCCAATTTCGCATAATTAGTTTCTCCATTTATGCATGCGTATCTCATTCCTACCCTTCCCTCGCTTGCCTAACGTTTAAACCTCTATCACAGACCTCAACATTCAAAAACTAATCAAGCAAACAATTTACTGTTGCATTTCTGAGCGTTTACATAGCCTGCATACTTTCTACTTTTCATCAGCTCCTCCAATGTGGTACCTCCCTCAATCCTTCCGAGAAATATATATTAGTTTTTCGGGCGACCAACTTCTGAGGTCATTAGCATTAACCTGTCCTTCCTAAAGTTCCCCCTTTTGCCAGTGTCCAGCATTCTTTGCCAATCAAAATATTCTGGGTCCATTTTTCTTGCCTTCTTTTCTGTTATCCTAACGATGCTCTATCCTCCACCACCATGGCCATTACTTCTTCAATTTTCTATCCGTCCATTTTGACCGTTTCCATCATTATACACAACCACATGTCAAAAGCCTCCAATCCTCGCCTATTATCTAGCTTCAGCTTCATCTACATCTAGATAACAACCGGGGAGCCGCCGCAAGGGCGTGTGACTTCCAAGTTGACATAACGCTCATTACAAAAGTTTTCGCTACAAAAATAATTGAAAATTTTTTTACGACAATTCATTAATTCGCAATCTTAAATTAATGGTCGGTACGCAAGTGATGCTCTATTTCGAGTGATATCGCTCGCATTAATTTCGAGGCAAGAAACGAAAGAAACGAAACCAAGTTGACATTCATTATCTCCCCTGCAGAGGACTTACACCCGAAGATTGGCACTTTAACCAAAACTCAACATTTATGAGCTTATTAAGCCGTACCGATATTATAACTTAAATAAACCGATCCTACTTTAATTGAAGATTAATTTCGATACGGTTCCGTGAAAACAAAGTTCCGCATTGAGACTCCGAATAGGGAGTATCTAATTCCAATATGTGGCGAAGGCAAGAGAATGCCTTTTCGCTCAAAATTTTCGCGTCCAACGAAGAGGTAATTTCTCTGGGGAATTGCTTCCGTCGAGTCGGTCCTCGCTGAGCCTTGCAACGTACTTGGGAGTCCACGTTCCTGCATGAAAACAGGAGACCGCTCCAGCCGCGTAGAAATAACAGTTGCAAGACGCGACGCCCGCACCCCCTTTCATCCTCTGGAAGCAGCTGCAAGAAAGGGTCTTGCGCAAAGTCCCCCATTTTCCACCGGAGGGAGATACGGGGATCGGAACACGTCATTCCATAGCGTCACAAAGAGTCCCTCTCTACCCCACATACGCTTCGGACTCTTGTCCTCAAATATTTTCCCAACCTATCGAATACATATTACGGACCGATCCGATAGAAGAGTGTCTTCGTGACGGCCTGAGTCTCCTTGAAATGTACGATTCTTCTTAGTTACGCCGGCATCGGTGCATAATAGATCAGCCTTCCACTGTTGTGCCTTTTTATCGGTGGAGACCATTCTCCGAACGGGATGCTATCTTCTTACGACGAATAATTCAAAATGCTATACACCCCGCGGACATAAGAAGCACCGAAATAACTGAAATAATGATGATTTCCTGCGGTAAATCCAATATGTTGCCTTCTTCTATACCTCGGCAGGAGTAAGGAAATGGTGACCATGATGTACAAATAAGCAATAAACAATTCGGAACAATTTGAAACCCTTTAAAATATTCCATAACATATATTTAACCGCTGCGTGTTGTTCTAATTGACGTTTGATTCCATTTTAGGTGGTCAGTAATTATTTTCCTTTAAGAATAACCTTCGTTTATTATTTCCATACAGTACAAACAAAAATTTTAGTTTTTCTGCAAGGCAGTACGGATAGAGCTAATGTGAATTTATTACGGGAACTTGTATTTAAAAAGAAATATGCTCTTAATATTATTCATCGTTTTAGAGGGATTTTCTTGATTTTTAAGAAGCGAAAATGTTCCTGCATTTTACTTAAACAAGCTTTATGCTTGGAACTCGTATTTTACGGATGGCTGATTCTTTTAGCGGGGAAAAATAAAGGTCCATTGAATTTCATTTGATATAACCTTTTCAGAATCTTTTATCTACAACGTTTCATTCTTACCTATGGTTACCAAGTGACCAAAAAATAATAATTTTATACATCTATACAATGCATCTAAGGATTTAAATGAATATTTTCCTGTTGTGTTCATCCCTAGCTCCACAACTCACAGTCGACTAGACATTGGGTTAGGAATAGAAGGGAATAGCAGCAGGCATCACGCTCATACGCTCGAACCTCACATCCCGGGTATGTTTGAGGTAATTGCAATTTAATACTGTAAATAAAATCGTAATTATGGCCTCGACCAATTCGTCCACAAAACGGATACTGTGAAAAATGCCCTCCTCCGAACATTTTCTCCTCCCAAAAGTCGCACGTTATTACGCGGGGCCAATTAATCTTTGGAAGACTAATTGGCCTTGGGAAAAATTCAAATACAAAAACGCACTCTACGTGGAAACGAATGAGCGAGCAGTTGAAGCGCGCAGGAATTAATTATTCACTTTTGAAATCCCATCCCATTGGTTTGAAATCATGGATTTTGAAATTCGAATGAAAAATTCTGCAGTGGTCGTATAAATTTTGTATATTTTCTTAAGCTACGATAAAATCGGAGCATAAATGTTTTTCTGACTAACTCTTTAACCTCAAACCCATTAAAATATTTTAACATTTTAGTGGAGAGCGGAAAAAAGAACTACCTATGCCCTCTCACTCCTACAGGGATTTGAGGCTCTATCTCTAATGGGTTCCAGGTTTTTATACTGCCCACCCGTAAACTACGGTTTAGATGAAAGTGTGAAATTTCATCACCTTAAGTGGAATAAAACACAGTGTGATATGATGCAGTTTCATTTCTTTTTCAACCATTCCAAATGCAAGCGTGAAAAGAGCGCAGGATTCTTCAAAGTGCCCCAATTCTCGCCATATTTTGAAGCTAATCTCGACGCGAATGCACTAAAAATGTTGAATACTTATTAAATGCGAAACATTTCGTTCCCTAGATACTCATTTTTTAACTTCACAGCGGAATGAAATAATTTCAATACCTTATCTTCTTCTTTTAAAAACATATAACCATAATATTCCCAAAACGTGATTTAAAGTTATCTCAATTCACCGAGTTGTAAAAATAATTATACTAGTTCAACAATGTAACTTTTAAAAATTACAAACCATTATATTATTTAGTAGTTAAATGTTTCAGATAGGATATTGAAGGACTCACGCCTACCTGTCTTAGTCCCACCAAACAAGACACTTCCAACGCCCCGCACTACAATATACCATTCTTCAATTCCCCGTACACTCTTACCTCCCATCATGCCCTCCAAGGTGCATATCGTTAACTGCCGTCTTATGATTTCTGCCACCAACCTTCTCTTTTTTCCACTATTACTACTGCTCCTTGGCTTATTACAATAAATAAACAATTCATTTTTAAAAATTCTGAATGCTTTACTAGATGGGCTACGGCTCCATGGACACGTAAGTATTATTCGTATTTATGGGAACCGAAGTAATTACCTGATTATTTCACAGTTTAAGATTCGGAAGATTATATATTTTCTTCGGCACTTGCGCTGAGATACGCAGGAAATGCAGTAACCACATGTGAAAGGAGAGTGGAAACAAGACGTGATAAGTTGGCGATATTGTGATGGGGACGGAGCTGAAGCTTTATTTCTTTTACTATTCCATCTTAACCACTACAACGGTTCGTAATATTCCATAAGGAGCAGAAGAAGGAAATCAAATGAAACCGCTACCTGGCCCTCTCCGCCCCATTCTTACACGGAAAAGGGAAAACTGAATTATTTTGTCATAAAATTTCTGAGGGAAGGAAATTTATTCCCAAAGCCGGAGGCAGGGACAACAGACCGCTGCAGCGGTGCGTGCCGACGAAATGGGCTGCTTCTCTCGGTTTTCCGATAATCGCGGGACCGTTTCCATGATTTTTATGGACATTCCTCGGCAAGGCGAGAAGCGATTATTTTCGTACGCTCCTCCCAACGTTCCGCTTCTCCGGAAGCTTAAAATGCTTCTGGGGCAACCGAGATGCGATAATCGGTGCACTTCAGGAGTGGGAAAACGCAACCAAGTATGTTCTAACCCTCTTCACCACTCCTCTGCTTCTCCGCAGGTTTTAAAAGAAAGAATCTGTCGAATTAAGGATACCTTAAGATTATGCTGATGCTCAGCCATACTCCTGAAATTTCAGGATAATCGACTACTATAGCTGAGCGTAATGAGGGATGTGGAGCTTTGATGTCCTTAGAGAACATGATGTTTGCTATATCATATGACACCCGAGTAGAGGCATGGAACACGGATCACTTAGACCCGAACAGGTTAAGTTCCCTTTGCGAAACACAAGATTGCCTCGTGGTGATGTCGATTCAGTGGGTAGAGGGGAATAATTGCATTGCAATATCCCTTTTCACGAAGTTAGAAATACTCTTAGATAAATAGAAGAAATACTCTTTGCTTTGAGCATTTCGAAATAATAAAGATATTCAAACTTGTAAACATGATAAATTTCTCATTTTGAATATTTACAAAGGAAATGGAGAAAGACGCATCATAAAAACATATTGCAAAATTTAGTTATTTTCAAAAGATTTTGCACTTGGCATATTTTTCCGGAGCTATTATATCTAAATTTTATCAAAACGAAAGCGAGTAGGTACTGTTTCGTTAACAATTTTATATTGTGCATATTGCATCACGCTTCTGTAAGAACGATATGTATTCATGCCCCCTTGATCCATTATTCTTTTGGCGTTAGTCCTCTTCAGCCATAAGGACGTAAATATTGTGTAGTTTCGATGTCAACTTCTATGGAAATTAGCTTGAGAAAACCTTATTTTATCATTGTCATTTGATAGAAAACAATTAGCGCTACAAGTAGAGGGAAATTTACTTCAATGGCATATAATTTACTTCTAGATGTAACCTCGTTAAAATGAAAGAAGTGTCAGGAATGCTATAATTTGGCTTTCACGGTGACGCGCTGACGTGTGGAATTATAACACACTGAGAAATCGATCAATACTTGTGTACGCTATTACTGCAGGAGGTACAACGCAGCATCTAAGCCCCGAGCGTAAGTGGAAACCTTGAGTGTGATGTCAATTGCCATGACGAGGGTCAGCGAATACGTTGTCCGGTGTGGATGGCTATAAATGTAACTACTACTGTATAATATTGTATTGATATTGACAAACAATAAAGTGCATTTGGACTTCGTAAAGTTACATTTTCATTTCACGGAGATATTCCATTTTCACGTTTTACTAGCATAAAAAAAGCTTCATTCGAAGTTTCTCGGAATTATTAATTAAAACACAAAATTGATGAGAATGCAACATAGAAGTTCGTCAGAAATCTAATAAAACGTTTTATTTCTTGGGCTAAGGAGAGAGTACACAAACTGAACGCCACAAGAAATTACACTCCAATGTCCAAGGTACAAAAAACCGTTTCTAATGTATCTCCACTTCCTCTGATTCCCATGTTTGGCAACCCCACACTTAATCTCACCCTCCATCCCGCCATCCGACGATCCGTTATCTACTTGGCCATTCGACTATCGATCATCTCTTCATTTCCCAAAACTATCCACCTATTTCATCTGCATGGATCTTCCCACTCGGCGTGTTTTAATCCTTACGGGCACCAACGTACACTCTGGATAAACCTGCACCATCAGAGCTTCTGTTAGCATTCGACTCCTTCAGACTGATCTTATGAAAACATCATTTCAATAATGTAAATTTATTAATTATTAACTTTAGTTTTAATATTTACCAAACTGGCTTGCGGAAACTTTTCTCCTGCCGCTTTTAAGGAACTGAAAGACACGTAGACTCATTTAAATACCTAGGCGCTACCCTCACTAACGACTTCTCCTGGATGCAACACATACGGGGAATATTTGGACAAGCTAACAAAAAATTAGGATTTATCCGAAGAGTAATAAAATAAATAACTGTGATGAAAAGGTAAAAGAGAATGTTATCTTTCGCTGGCTAGACCTCATTGATAGTATGCTTCAAGTATATGGGATCCTCACGAGGTCGGATTGATTGCCGTTTTGGATCGTGTGTAGTGTAGAGGAGATAGATTTCTAAAACGTTCTTTAGATAAACCGAGTATCGTATCCAAAATATTAGAGCAGATAGGCTGGGAATCACTCACGGAGCGAAGGTTAAATTACAGATTAAAACTCTTGCATAAATTGGGAGGGCATCTCTTCAGCATTGACGTTGAAAATGTATTATCACCCCCGTCGTACTAAGGTAAGAGAGATCGTGTTAATAAAATTAGGGAGATTAAGTGTCGAACAGATAGATTTAAGATGTAATTTTTCCACGTACGATGAGGGATCAGAATAACATTGTTCGACCGTGGTAAATCCATATTGGGGCAAAATTAGTCTGGGGCAATTGGGGCAAAATTCACTCCGTCACACACCCTATAAATAAATAAAATATAATTAATTTTGGCCAAAATTCTAGCATTTAGAGTAAAATTTATTTTCTAGAACGTCCTACCCCGAGGGCCCGGTTCGGATTCCAGAGGTAACAGATTTTTTTCTGAGGTATCCCGATATCTACTTGGTGTGCTTTGTGAGAAAACATTGAAGTGGTTACGCCGTCCGTCTGATGTGACGTTATTTGACCGTAGACCCCTTGGCACCTTTCGCTAAGAGTACGCTAATGGCGACGTCGAATTTCTCTCCAAACCTCCTATATACCCAGAACATCCTATTCCTACCGAATTTCCCACATCTATTCATAATGAGGAGAATAATCCTAGCTGTTTGACGCTTTTCCTAATCATCAATACTATTATCAACTCAGTTAATGCACATGTAATAACAAAAAAGGATTAACGTTCAACAGTGTGAAATTAGATGCACGTGAGAGGTCACCACTGAAAGGAATACGCCGAATCTTTAGTACTGGCATGCGATCTGTTTCAACAAACTTACTCTTTATGTAAATTTATCAATGATATTCTCACATAAGGAAAAGTCTTGAAACTTCCCCATTATTTTATGTATTAATTTGTACATTATGTTGTATCGGATGTGCCCTTAAATTATTATTTTGGGCAAATGTACAACTGGAATAATAAAATTTAATATAAGGTGATCAGTGAGTTCATTTTCTTCTTGCCTTTTTTTTCTATTACTGAAGACTGGAAAAATTTCTTGGACTGCATTGACTCAATTTCTTTTTGCTGTCTTCTCTTTCAACAGCACGTTATCGATTCATTTGGTTTTGCCCCTCGGCGATAACTGCCAAACATTGCTAAGGTGCAGATAGGATAACACCATTGGGCTATGTATGGATTCAAGGAATATAATTTGAGACTACATTTCACTTTTTGTGAATTTACTTTTCTTAGTTTAAAGCGAACCTTAAATCTAGTAATAGATGATAAATAGAATTCGATATCCAGCTATTTCAAGTGTAAAAATAAGTAATTTGTCTTTTTTTTTAGTGCAAGGTTTTCCGAATGAAAATGCCGATAATATCAATCCTTCAATGTTTCAATTCCATAACTTGTTAGAGTAACCGTTAAATGCCGAGCCAACAATTTTTCAGCGGAAATGAATAAAAGAACTCAAAATATATTTGAAATTAATCGCCGGGTTTATCCCAAACTACCTTTCTCTGAATTATTCGCTTTTATGGAACGCTGTGAAGCGTCAATCCAGTAACGTTATTATTCCGCTTTCGTTTTGTGCAAGTGTACCATAAACAGTGGGAAAAAGATACTCATACGAGTATTTCCATATTAATTTAATTTTAACGCGCGGTGAAATCAACGCCCGCAGCTTAGTGAACACAATCGTAATTTAAGCTAAATTTGAAGATCACAAGATTAGGGAATAGCATTTACACGAGTTTGAAATGATTTCTTGTAATTACTCTAAACCTTCCAAGGAAGTGTTTTTTTGTTTTCCACTCTGTGCATGTCAGCATTATAAACTTTCGTCACTCCTTGGTGACGGAAGATGCGTGAAAAAATCTGAGAATTACCATAGCTTCTCGATTTATAAGCTTAGAAGAAATTAACATCACACCGAAGTATAATCCACAGCCTAACGTGTGGGTCTTAATACGTATTACCTCCGCGTGAGGGAAATGCGTAAGATGCAATCATTTTAACATTTTACCACCTTCGTGGCTTTCGGGTAAAGGCGAGAGGACGTGATTCCAAGTGGCTGAGCGGAGGAGTATGAACTATCCCTTCGCTTCTCTCTAATTCATCTGTGACTAATCGACTCAAATCTTAATCTTTGATTTCATCAAGCTTTCATTCGCTCGTCGAGCCATCCTTCCTCATCAAACTTATACTTCGCCAAATTACGTGAATTCCCACCATTTTTTATTCCCAGGCCATTTACGTAGCCGTCGCCTCTAATCCATTCACTTCTCATCCGATTTCCTTTCCACAATTTACCCTTTCCACTTGGGAAAACTTTGTCTCGATATTTCAAGTGCTCCTCGAATTAAATCGAGGAGTGTCTGACTACTCACATGTAGTCTTCCACATCCTCGCTTTAATAATTCAACTTCACTGTTTCGTAAAAGTCTCCCACGCCAAAGATTCCAACGATGATCCTGGTAGCACGGCTTCCTGGTTTGTATGCATTCAGTTCGATTTTACACGAATGATTTTACGAATTTTCAATGGCGCACTTTCTAGAAATGAATTATAACTTGGAATCTTCTTAGCACTGCTATTAATTACGACGTCTTGACGCCAATTATTTGGGCCGTGAACATAATATCATGTTCGAGTCATAGGTATGTACTGCCAAATAATTCCTTCATTTCGCCGCAAAAAAAAGACAAAAAAATGCTTAATTAAATACAAAGTATCAGAATGAATTTGTTTATTGATTTTTAGGAGTAAATGAAGGAAGACTTAACTTTGCAGATTCCATTGGACTTTTCATTTCCGCGACCATGGTTTCGTCGCAAGGCAGCATCGCCATCAACGAAACCATAGTCGTGGAAAATAAAGAGTCCAGTGTAATCTGCTAAGTTAGTCTTTCTTCATTTGCTATGAAAGATTGCCACCAAGTACCGCCTGAGACAGTGTCTGATTCTTAAGACGTAAGTATATCTAATGCAGTGCGTCTGAGCAATGTTTCCACGTAGAATTGACATACCCATACCTAGCTTTCTAATGCGCTCAGCAACGTTTGCAAACCCTTTTCTGACTGGCAAATAGCTTCATCCGAAAGCATAATTGGAAGAATGAATTCCCCACCAATTTCCACTTCAACCTTTGTTTTACCCCGCTTCCTAAACCTGCTCATTCGGACTCACCATTTAGAAATAATACGAGGCGTATTCTTAAAGTAAGTACCGTTTGCTTATATTTAAATATTGGCGCTTCAGAACACAGTTTTGCTCCTGCAGTACCATCTACTGATTCATTGAGAAGCTATAGCAGCATTTGTCTTGTTTCAGAAGCGTTTGCTTGTCCGTGCATGCAAACAACAATGTCCGCGACAATCGGGGATCCCGCCAGCTGTGAAGTGCGTTCTGTCATAAGATTCTTGTATGCAAAAGGATTGTCGGCTGCTGAAATTCATCGGGAATTATGCCTAGTTTATGGACCTACAGTTAGCAGTGAAGACTTAGTGAAGATTAGACAATGGTGCGGTGGTTTAAAAAATGGACGAACAAATGTCCATGACGAAGAGCGAAGTGGTAGGCCCAGTATTCTGACCGATGAAATTGTTTCGCAAGTGGAACAAAAACTGCGATGTGATCGTCGATTGACAATTAATGGCCTGGCTGAACAATTTCCTCAACTTGGACGCAGTACCGTCTACAATATTGTTACGGAAAACCTCGGATACCACACGTTCCGTGCAAGGTGGGTACCGAAAATGCTCACCGACCACCACAAAGAGCAAAGAATGTCCAGTGGACGAGAGTTTTTGGGTCGTTGGGAACTCTTTAAACCACCCACCGTACAGTCCTGACCTTACACCCAGCGACTACTTCCTCTTCTTGCACTTGAAACAGTGGTTCGGTGGACAACGTTTCGAAACCGAAGAGGAACTCAAGAATGGCGTCGTCCATTGGTTCAACCCTCAGGCAGCGAGTTTCTATGCAGAGGGGTTAAAGAAGTTGGTGCAGCGGTACGAAAAATGCTTAGAAGTGAACGGCGATTATGTAGATCAGTGAAGTAGGTTTGTAGCTAACTAAAAGTGCCAATAAAATGTGTTTCATATGAGTATATTTTTTCCTGTGACCAAACGGGCCTTACTTTATGAACACGCCTCGTATATATTATATATGTATAAAATTATAAAAATATTATATGCATATATATATATATATATATATATAGGGTAATAATAAATGTAATTATTTATGTTTTATTCTTTTTTATATTTCATTCCAATTAAGTATGCAACCATCAGTTTACGTATTTTGAATGCAACACTTTCAGAGTGTAAAAATCAATCCCCTTGACCGGGATTCGAACCCGGATCCCTCGATGTCAAAATAACTATTCTTTTCCTTCCTCTAATTCGTTTTTCCAGCATTCTCTCCTATATTACCACATTTAGCATCCGATCAACGCTCAGGATCTCCTGCATCCACTTTTCGGCTTTCTTCGAATTTCTCACTTATTCTAAAAAAAACCACGCTCCATATCAGGGTTTTAACGAGTCTTTTCTTAACACCCTGCTCAAAATTCCCTGTCACCAAATATCTCCTCCTTGATTTCATGAAAAGAAGGGAATATTACTCAACTCTTTGAGAGAGAATAAGATGACTATAAAAGCCTATCGTCATCATAAGATAAGTTTAAATTACTGACACTTATCGAGTGCTTAAAATCCCACAGATGTTCCTCTCCCGATCGCCTAGGGGACATTTTAGCGATAGAATAAGTCGCCAACTGAGTGAGCTGCGATACCATCAGGCTTTAAGTCAAATGAAACTGAGCCAAGTCAACTTCAGCACGCAAGGGGAAATATAGTATGAGTTAGCTATGGACGTTTCAATTTCGGGGATTAGTCGAGGAAGATAGCGCCCTTGTCAGCGACACCGACACTGAAACCCCTTCAGGGCCAGAGAAAACTTCTGAAAACTCCCTTCGCTTCATGGTGGAATTCCCATCCATTGTCGCTCGTAACTTGAGTGGATGAATGAAATATTTTCGCTTTAAGGAGTGCTTGAAATTCAGAACGACATCCGAGGAATTCGTTGCGGTAAACTCACTTCCACGATATTAAATGCGACGTTGCCCTAGAATTTATGCACAAATCCATTAAACTAATCCTCACGTTTTGGATTTAGATGGAACACTAGAGCACAAACCTATTTGACTACAATCATGTCCTGAATACGGAAATCTACTTTCGTTCCTATGACTCATTCCATGTCTCTGATCAGAATATATTTTTCATGTATTTAATCCTTTTGTCATTGAAACCTACGATGCTCCCTTAACCTCCGACTAAGTTTTTAACCTAAAACTCACTAAAAGAACTAATCATAATGTTTTTCGTTATTCAATACATGTCCTATCACAATATACGATTTGTTCTCACAGATGCAATGTAGCAGATAATAATTCAAGTTGCTTACAAATATAATTTAAGGAGGTGTTAACCTCAATTATCTCGGTGAGAGACTTGCTTGTCAGGTTACAGTCTGTCGGTTCTGTTTCTGTACTATACCGTTCAAGACATGTTTTGAGTTAACACACACTTAAAACTCCTACATTTCTTGGTCTTGCCTAACAATACACAAACTGATGCCCCAATATGCAATGGAACATTCTATAATTTCAAATACATTCTGTGCCCATTCATTTCGTCCAACTAGCCCATCCTTTTCCTCTCCTTACCTCGCTCAGCTAACGCTTTTCCATCTATCACATTCTTCTATATTTCATCGTCAATCCAAATGCTTTACCTTCCTGCCTTCTATGAACTTCTCCCAATAATCCCCTTTCCTATAATGACTAGTACGCCTTAGTGTTTTTCTTTACGTTCACTTTACCTTTTCTATCGTACTCCAAACTTGCATCTTAAAAGCCTCTATTCTGCACTTAACTTGTTTCAATGATCAAGTTCCCGATGTGTAGAAAACAAACTCCATATTTTCCTTCTTTACCAAACAAAATTCTTCTTCTAGTTCCTGTAGAGCTTTAAATATCTTGGTCCAGAGCACTCCTAAACTTGTCTGCTTTGTTTTGCCATCCATTTTTAAAGTTAAGCTTAAAATTACTTCCTTTCGAAAACTTTATAATCTTTGTTTTTCTTACATCGGTTCTCAATCCCGATCAATGGCAATAGTTTTCGAATGCGCACAATAATGAGCGTAGTCCCTTGGCTAACGGGCTAATTAAAGCTTGATCATCCGCAAATTAAACTGATTTTATGAACTCCCAATCTAATTTCGCACCTGCCGCCAGCCATTACAATAGCCAATACCATAGTAATAATAAAATATTACGAATATAAAGTATTAATTTCTAAATTAATCAGGGTATCGAAACTATTTTCGAGATTTGAAAAATACAGCACTTTTTTTTTCATTCTCCGGTTGGAGCAAAAGTGATCCAGTTTCTGAACCCGTTCTTCTACCTACCGACACACCTAGCCGAGGCCTTTTTCGAAATTCCACCGCTGGGAGGCGTGAGACCCGTTTCCCTTCGCAGAAGACTATCATCACTGCAAATGTACCAAATAGGCTCTCTTTAAAGCTACCAGCAGCGTCTGGCTTCCTCTTTGACCTCCTCTGCGGCTCATGCTGACTTATTTACCCTTCTCCATCCCTTTGAGACTATACTTCCTGCTCTCCGTTGGATATGCTGTCCTTCCTTTAAAAAAAAACAATGCATGATTTCTTCTCCCCGTTCATGCTCATTGAGTTACCTGGCCCTTTCCAAGCAGTGATAAATACAAACATTCATTCACCATTCTTAAAATCCATTTTTATATACAACCCAACTTTTTTACTATGAGGGGTTTCGAGAAAATATTTTCCTTCCTGAAGGATGTGAACGCTTGTAACTCTTTAGATATTTTGTTTACCTATAACCCCACTGACCGCCTCCGATGGGTGCTTTAGTCAATATTATTGCTGCTTCATTATCAAATGATGTTTTAAGATGAAATTATGGACTCAAAATAATGCATTATTACCACTTATTCCAGTTTTTCCTTAGGTAATCAGGATAATTCACGATCAATACAAGAATTATTGGATAGGACGTTAATCTGTTGAAGAATTTGATGGAATTCGTTAAGTTTACGTATATCGTCGCATATGCTACGTCAAGTCCACCCAACATGTGAACTCTGACTGCAAATAATACCGAATTTCTATACCAAATGGTAAATATTACCTTTGATGTATTCTTATAAGTCTCCTCACTCGATATCTATTATTTTCTCTTTTAAAATGAATTGATAATGTTGGCCAAAATTATTTGGAAGGCAGCATTACTAGCATCATGGGTCAAAAAATTTTATTGTGAGAATTGTCTTTCCAATTATGAATAGAATTTTAATTAGTAGTCTCTCTTTTAGGTAGGTGTAAGATGAATACAATCCCGACATTGCTACATTTCTTAGCTTCGTCCAACCCTCTCTCTTCTCCCAAAATACTTAATACGTACGTACTTCTTTTGTTTTCCTTTGGGTCTCTTATTAGCTTTTATATCCTTGCTCAACCCCAACAACTCAAAATACTCAAATTAACACCAGCTTGTTTCAACGTCTATGTTCCTGGCATGGTACAAAATCATTCTTCACACTAAACATTTCACATGTATTTTCTTAACATTCTTTCTCAACGTCCCTGTCCCCAATGCTCTCTTCCTATTGAAATCTTCTTTACCTGACGCAATTTTTCATCTTAGGTCCCCACTAATTTGACCATCATGGAAACACCGAAACACTTCCAAAAAAGATCAATGGTTCTACCTGCCTTAAGTTTTACCTTCCACTTTTAACGTTTAGCTTAGCCTTCCTCTCTCTTTTCAGATAACTTGTTCACTGAAATCTTTTTTACGGCCAAAAGAGTTTTCCCCCCCTTATTATTTTAACTTGTTTACTGCTGTAAATAGTTCAATTCTTCTTTAGGCAAATTTTAATTGACCTTTTTTCTTACGTTTCACCGTAAGCGATCTTATGGCGTGTGAAATTCTTCTCAAGGATCAAAATAGCCCATAGTAACTGTCAAGCACCCTCCGATTTTCTCCGAGCAACTTTGACGTGTGCTCGAAATAATTGCATCCCTAAATTTTCCTATCTCCTGTTAGAGGAACTTTGAATAAGAAAGAACCGTTGAAACAATCATATTCTTTGAATATACTCTGCGTGACTACACGGCTGCATCTGGTATGTATCGATTTTCGCGAAAATTCTTCAACAGATGTGTTAAATAAAAAAAAGAGACGTTTCACGTGTGATATGGTGGAATATCATTATTAATTAAAAATTGGCAATTTTACGCCATTTTCATTAATAAAAATGTGTTAGAAATCCGAAGGTAATCAATTCATTTAAGTTTAGACTACATTTTGAGCATATTTTCAAAATAGTGAAAAAATATTACATTCTCAACTGTTTTACTCATTAAAAATGCTATCAAACTCTTATTCTAAAATTTGAAAGTTCAAGCTTTTTCCATTATACTATTGCATTGAAATGAAGAACATCGACCCTTAGAAAAAGTGACATTTCAGGCGCTAGTGATCGAAATTTTTTCCCTTCTTAAGTTACTTAAAACCTACAGTTACTTATTTAACCTTACCCGAAAACGAGGAAATGGATTCTAATGCGCTGCTGATATGCAGCTAGTCATAAATAATCTAAAACGCCTCATTCCTCTTATTGAGCGATTTCTTGCCCCGCCAGAAAATAATATCTCACACATTTAATTAACTTATTCAAAAGTTCCAATAAATGGATAAATTAAAATAAGTGTAATTTGGTTAAACATTTTAAAACACAAATATCAGATAACAATTAAGATTAAATTGTAAAACATTGGTAACAAATCCAAAGGTTTGTCGGTCCATTGTAACGCGCATATTAATATAAAAATGTAATAATTATTGATATGTAAATGCCGCAACCTCATGGAACACAAACAATACGTATTTGGAGGGTTTGTATGTCCTACATGGAGTCCTGTATGATCCATGAACTTTACTGGCAGGGAGCAAATATAATTGGACCTGTTATGGTCATCCAGATAGATCGAAGGGCTGGTGAGCGGCATTCCACGCATCGCCTGCTCCTCAGTGAAGAGGCTGCAAAGGTGCCTGAGGTCGATGAGTCGGCAATTTGAGCGATAGTGTCACAGGAAAACACTATTGAAGAAGGTAACAGAAAATCACCTCAGTTATTTTTCCAAGATAATAATGAAGTCATGTGCCATAATCCTCGCGGGCGTTGACTTCGATTTCGTTGTAAAAACGAACCGTTTGATCGAAGATAGAATTAAATCCACCGAAGATGGAGCATTATTTCTCTTATTTTGCCCGGATGGCTCGTCCAAAACCTACCTTAAACGAAAGACTACCATTAATAATAATGGATGAATGACCATCAAAAACCTACATACCTTGAACGGTAATAAACTGACTGAATACTGACGAAAAATACTGACGGTAATAAAAATAATCAGGTATATTGAATCTCCAATGATATAAGGTGTAAAATCAAAAGTCCCCGATCGTTTCTAAAAGCCTTCAGCCGCATTTTTTCCCAGTCATGCGCCCAAAAATGGTAGAGGAATTTTTAAAGCTGCAGGCTCGTAAGGGAGACTCTGTCTAGAGAGAAGTTAAGGGCCTTGGTCAATCTTTACCTCTTCGGATCTGGAGGTACTCTCGAACTAGTTTCTCCGATGGAATGTTCACAGGGCTCATTTATTCTAAGTTTAAAAACTCTAAAATAAGACAAAATTAGCAGATCTACATTAAACTACTACTAAGAGTGTGAATAATAAGTATTTGCCTTAGTCCAAGTCCTTTATGGAAGCCCATTTTATTGCACATAATGTCACGGTTTAAATATTTTGTACTTCAAAAGTAGGCTGTACTCTGAATTTTTTTAAAGAGAGGTTTAGCAACTCTACATCGTTTATTTGAGCATGTATAAATTCCGGCTATAATTTGCGATTAACTAGGGGAAATACCTGCGAATATTTCAGACTTCACAAGCGCAGTAAAGCAGACAGAACTGTCCTCCCATCACCCATGCCTTATGGAGTATACTTACGGCGAGAAAACGGAAAGAGAGGTATGAGAAGAAGCTCGGAAGTATACAGGGGAAGTGTATTAAGGGCGGTTTGATGGTGATGGAATTTTGAATGATGTGATAAGCGATAAAAATGTGGAGAAAGTTAAGAAAAAGGGAATAGGAATTTTGGTCGGAATGAAGGATGGCAGAACATTTAATGCATTTTACATAGAAAATTTCATAAAAGTTTTGATTATTGATTAAAAATATTTAGTTCCTTGCTAAGAGAGGCATAGAAAGGTTAAAGTGCTTATTTACTGGGCTCATCCCCTTGACTGGTACATTACTACTAATAATATTAAATTGGCATATAAAGATGAAGCATTTCCAATATCAGATATCAAAATACCTAACACGAAAATATAAAGGCATCGATAGGAAATGGTGAAAAGAGTTCATAAATACATGTTAAAATCGTTCGAATGATAATAGCATTCAAAAGCTACCTCCTGGAATTTCTTGTCAATTAAGTAAGCTTTTTATTAGTAGAAAGTATACAATTATTCCTACTTTTAAGCGTTTCACTGGGAAAGGCATTTAACGCATTACGAACATATAAGGTTATCCTTAAATAATCTCTATGTGAACATCTCATTTACGCATCAGTCCTGTTTTTTTTAAGCCGAATGGACTATTCAGAACCAATGAACACGTTTTTATTGACGACGTTGTGAGGCAGGGTCATCTTCAAAGTAAACATTATCCTTTCTCGCACATCTGGATTAATATATTCTCTATCAATTTTAATAAGCAGAATGGATGTTGAGGGCGTTTTTTTTAGGGAGAACGGAATCACCGAAAATTGCTTTCAAGAAACAGGCGAAGTATTTTCAGAAGGTGCATTCTTGGAAGATTGGAATGTATGAAATTTTCTTTCCCGTTTGAGAAGAACAGAAGTCGCTGCTACTTTATCGGCACTATATTTGAAAAAAAACAAGCAGGCACTGAAACAAGAAAATGATTGTGAGAGCAAGCAGTTTCGTTAACGGAGCGTTGAAAATAATGAGTGGGACATCGCGCACGGATGCTTGGAAACAGGGGTGGGTGGTTCGAAGAGGGAAGGGACGAAAGAGTTTGGAGCGAGAGAGGATTTACCTCTCGTCGTAACCTCGCCAAAGAGAGCTATAGCGAACTCACCAATCAAATCAATTTCTCCTCGTTATCTCTCTCACGCACTTGATCCCGCTACGCCCACGACGCGGCGGTATCCCTTCTCCGCCTTCAGTATCTTCACCCTCTGGTCCATGCCCATTCCACTGCCCCACCGCTCCTCCCACCACAACATGGCCTCAATAAGTTCCGGATATCATCGTGCTTTTAAAATACGTGGAAATACAAGAACCACGAGGATTCCTCTACCCACTTTCGAACGATGCCTAGGTACGCTGACCACTTGGTACGCTGGCCACTTTTGAACCACGGTTTCGCAATAGTAATATGATTCAACACCGAATTGCAATTTAATCATGGGATTCAAAAACCGCCTATTTTATGTAACTAAAATCTCAATCGTAAAAAATGATGAACATTTTTTAACATACCTTTATTTATAAAATTTACGAAATATGCATTCACATTATTTTAGGTTCTTCAAGGCTAAGGTCGGCAACTCATCCCAATATTACTAGGAAAACCTTATAAAGGTAACCTAAAATAATAGGTGTAAAACTAGCCATTTTGATAAAAGTATACGTGTCACGTTCATCAGCGAATTATTAATTTGAATAGAAAACTATTAATTAGGAAAGAAAACCATTTCAGTGCATAACAAATAAGGCGGCGTAAATATCTATTCTAAATTGCGTACTTTTAGGTGGGAAGTTGGGGTGAATGGGTAGCACAACTTTTTTAAGATTAATTTAGTTTCCCAGACGTTTAATACTTGAGGAATATGGGTAATAGAAAGAGTAAATCCTTGGAAAAGTATTAGTTTGTTTCAGGAAAGGTTTTGGCTGAGGAGAAAGTTTCGCCTGTGTTTCATCCTCTCCTAGAGTATATTCTGCCTGCACCGAAAATTTTAATTAAGAGTTTCAGTAAGTAACTATTGAAATTTTAAGGATTTTAGTTATGTCGAATAAAAATAAAAGTCATTATTGGTATCTCTTAAATAAAACTAAATATTTCTCTGTTCACTTAAAAGCAAGAAGTTACGAAATAAGGATATCCACGGTCGCAGGGTAAGAATAACTCCATACTATCTCCAGTTATTTATTTCTTCTCTATTCCTCTGCCAATTCCCGTGTTTGAGATCTCTCCCTCTTGATGGAGTTCCAATGGTGGATGAAGACGCACTTTTCCTCGCTTGCGGCGCGAGAGTGGGGTAATGTGTCTAAAAGAATATCTTTCATATTTTTCTCCTATCCATCTCCCTCGCATACCTTTGCCTACGCGCCTACCTTTTTCCCCGCTGATTGTAGTGGAACAAGAATAAAGGTCAAGGGAAACGGAGAATGGAGCAGCAATGGGAAGGCGAAGATGTAACTACTCGGCAAGAAGATTAGTGGCTATCACTCTCTCACGAAAAGGCAAAGCGTCTCCATTGAGGTCACGCACCCACCAAAAAAGATCGTGGGTCCCCACTCAACACACACCAGTCCACACCTCCCGACTGACCCGTGTAAACAACCCACAAATACACACGCACGCACGCACACACACAAGCACGCGGCGAATCTAAGACTCTCTTCCCAGACACTTCGGGCGTCGAAGTCTCCATTCAAATGGTATCCCTTTTCGACTCACGCGTTAAAGTCTCTTTGTTTATGTTTGGACTTCGCGAATATACGGCAACTCTCTCGACTCCTTTCTGAGGATCTAATCCGTCCGCTGAAGAATGTGATCACGTCATTGACTTGGGCCTTTCTCCAAATAGTGTTACGAAGGAAAAACGAGAACACGCAAGAGAAAGCTATTGAATAGAGGTTGGAGGAAAAAACTTTTTTGTTCTCCCCCTTCCGCCATATCGACGACAAATATGGAATGCTATGGGACAGACCTTGAATAATATATTTTGTGAAATCCCAATCAATATTTTGAATCTAAAAGAAAATTTGCGAACATATGTTACCCCTCTTAAAACTCTCATTAAGAACTTTAAGAAAGTCCTGCTCCTTTGTCTGTCTCCGCAAATATACATTTCAAGTTTCGTACAAGGGTTTTTCGGGTTACATGAGCAAGGAATACTTTTATTAATGTAACAATAAACTAAATAATAAATAGCGAAACAAATTATAGTGCACTAAGTTTATATGTCAAATCTACGGTATTTCTTCTTAAAGTGAGTGATAAAGTGAGCGAAGGCTCATTTTAGCACTCAGAATTCAGTAAGGTCCCTTTTGAAATAAACGATACAAATAATGCCAGGATATAAGACAAGAATATTAGGACGGAAGAGGTTGGTCGATGAAAGGGGGTCTGAGTCAAATCAATCCTAGGCTTAATGACCAGTGAAAAAGATAAAGAAAGGAAACCGAATGGGATGAAAACGGGGGAAAGGTATTAATTAACTTCGCAAGAATTGAAAGAAAAAATGAGCCATCATAAAAAATCTATGCAATTTGTTCCTACTGTTGAGAGTATTGAGATAATGACTTAAGATATTCACACATCGCACACATTTCACCATATGTTTCCCTAAAATACTTATGACATCAGAGAAAAACAGTTAAGTTTTTACACCATTCCATAAAAGTTATACTGAAAAAACTGTACTCCCAATTTCATCGTCATTGATCATATTTAATTCAAAATACAGGCAATTTCCCTCTCGCACGAACGTCCCTCAGAATCCATGTTTTCTTTCCTTGTATTAAATATGAATTAATATAGGACACGTAAAATATCTCCTTTTTATTTCGTCAATAACTCCGTCGTATGAAACCTAGAACCACCTATAAGATCGGCGTGTTCGAAATGGTAAAATTTAATTTAATTGATAAATATGACCCAGGGAATTCCTTAAGTAAAAAATATAACTTTTCCCAAGTTTCAAAAATATTCCAATCATATTAAATGATGGAAAACTTATGTTATTAATATTGCAATTAATTCACGACTCTAGACATACAGATAGACTATAAACTCTGGATTTTGGAGAATATGTGAGTTCCAATGATTCAGGAAACACAACTTTGGCGTACTCTCATTAAGGGGTATTTGTTTACATTTAAAAATAATATTTTCCTTTCCACGTTAGCCTTAAACTGTGAAACAATAACTATTTAAACGAATAGAGTCAGTGCCGTTCGCAGGGTAAGACAAAAAAACGATGGAAAATAGTTAGGCATATTGAAAAGTTAATCCATTTACTTATTAAACATTTAATGTGTAAAAAAATATTAATTCAGCATATCAAAAGCAAATTTCCGATATATCATGCAATTTAATGAATAAAAATATTGAATCAATTACTTACATCTTGTCACTACAGCTGTCGACAGTGCTTGGCCTATTACAATATTTTCCACCATCCCCTAGGTGGTCTAATTGGTCACTCATCTTACTCTTCGATCTCGAGCGTTCAATATTTCCAAATCCATCCCTTTCTTGTCCATCCATTGTTTCCGCCAACTAAAACAGAAGTATTTAGAAATTAAATTAATCATCCAATGTTGTGCACAAAAACTCATGTATGTTTGCAAGTGATAATTTTTATTAAGATATCGATTCTAACGTGACTGATAGGAGGGACTTAACTTAGTAGGTAAGCGAGGAAGAGGGTAAAATAATGGGAACTTTAGATGAATTAAAGGAACCATAAAAACCTAGAGGTGGAAGAGTGAGGTAGGCATGGTAAGAAGGTATGTGGATCCTAAAAACCATTGTTAGCCAAGAAGCTGTTGTATTTAGTACAATTTCAACCAATGGTTTAGGAATGCTAAGTACCTTAATATTATCTCCCAAATATGCAATAAGTTTACCGCATACACGAAAAAAACTACCGCTGATCATTAGACTCATAGAATAAAAATATACCATAATAATTCACTGTCATCATTTAAGTCGAATTTTAAAGGGAATATTATAATTTCGCAAAGAGGAGTCCACAATTAAGTACATAAATTCACCAGCTCACACCAAATGCCAACTTTCGTAAAGGCATATTTTCAGCCCAAATTGATACATGTATCATATGCAGGTCAATAAAGTGAACAGTACCTTTAACTTCGAACCACTGGCAATTCTTTTGTGTTGTGAAAAGGAGTCACGGAAACCGTTAATATTTCATCTGTTGCCTTTCACGATAAACGTTACGCCCAGGTTCCTTACTGAACCTAAAAAAAAATCTGCCATTGGGAATCAAAATTCCGATCCATATACTGGAAATACCTTGTGTTAACATTCCGTTCGTTTTTTCGCTTTTTTGGAGGGGGGTAAGAAAATGTGGTTGTTGAAAAAAACATCGAAACCAAGCCAAGTGACCTGAAAAAGCTCCAAGTGAGTTGAGCATAATATCGTAACTGTTATGGAGGTGTCATAACGTCATTGAAAAACTTCCAACGGCGCCAAGAGAAACCGCTAAATTTAAAAAGGTGGAGAAAAATGAGAAACAGTTGCAGTGACGTGTAATTTTGGCGGAAATCTGAAGCGACAGAGAATCGAGACTTTTTTTGTTGAGTTTTTGGATACGGAAAGCTGAGCACAAAACGGGCAATGCGGTTTTCTATAACAGGTTGGCGCTTAACTTACCGAAATTCGTATTCGGGTCTCGTTTTATTGTGGTTCAAGGTTGAACGGCTGGTTGAGGGCAGGCGATCTACTCTACTACTTACCTTTTCTCTATCGGCATCATAAATGATCGCTAAATGGACATGACTCGTATCTCAGCGTGGCGAAATGAAAGTTAAATTTCGGTAATTGATTTTCAATAGTACTGAGGTTCAATTAAAATGTTATGTGAATTTCCCTCTTGTTATGAAAGTTAGACTGAAAACGAAAGTGATAGGGTATATAAAGCTGTATCAAATGCCATATTACACATGTAGTTCAAGAAATGTTGGAGGTGAGTTCTATCAACATGATATAATTTTGACAGTGTACAGTCAGCATAAACAGTAACTTTAAGCATTTACTTAGCATATCTGGGTGCCATTTATTTCCATACTAATCAAACGAAGTTATTTAATACGTTCTGATTCATTTGGTATGTAACGACACGCCACATCATCTATAAAACGAAGAGACACTTATTGTTTACTGTAGACCAAATAATATCTTCTCATGCACTTATTTAAAGCGGTACAGCTTAGATTTGCTTATTTTTATATATTCGCAATAAAGTTGAGAATAATTTCCTAAGCATTACCTAGGGTAACTTTGCTCACAGAACTTAATGAAAGCTAAAGCCACCAATTAAGGTGCTACTCTATAATTCATTTCCTGTTATTATTCTATGATAGATAATTTGCTGAACTAAGAATAAGTCTGTACGATGAACAAATTCCCTTCCTGCACTCATCAATAAACAGGGAATAACGAACAATATTCGCTGGTTGAAGAACACAGCCAAATTTTCAATCATATTTCAAACTTTGATGAATTAAGCAACACTAAACGTTGCTACACCATAATTTCTCAATGCGAAACCAAGTTGGAAGGAGGAAACAACAATATAGAGAGGCGAAAGAACTCAGTCGTACCTTTGCTAAAAAATATAACCGACTGAAGGGCGCTCGCCGTAATCGAGGGGAAAAATACTCGTGCCGATCAATCACACCCTGGGTTCCCGACATTGAAGATGCTTCCTTTAAAAAAAAGTTGCATGCGCTCTCTCGTTTGTCCGAATAAATTTCCGACCCTGGCGTGGAGCATTAATGCCACCGCAATTTTCGATCCTCTCCTCTCTTCGTTTTTCTTTTCTGTTTTTTTTTACTCTCCGTAATCTCGCTCCAAATGCACACCAACGTTGATTCCCCACCACCGCCTCACGGCAACGTGCACAGGTGAACTGAATTTCGCGCGAGTGCGAGGAAATCGCCCAAAAAAAAACTTGAACAGCGATAATCCCGGGGTCCATACCGCGCGCTGACCCCGGCGGTTGAAAATCTCTCTTCGACACCCAACCCACGCCCGTACGTATTAGTCCGCATCGGCTGCGATGTGGTCGCCAGAGGAACGATAACTTCCCCCAGGGTTTCCTACCGAGTTTTTATTTCCATCGAGAACGTTTGCTTTTTGCCTGAATATTGGGTTTGGCTCTCGACCCTGGTAAAAGTAAAAAAAAGGGTTGATCCAACGGTGGTTGAAACGGAATAGGCGGGTAAGGAACAGGAGAGATAAACATACGAAGAATTCTGGAGTGGTTGGGTTTCTCAAGAAAAAAGTTTTGCCAAGTCCGCAGCTTACTTGAAACTTACGATCGATGATTCGACTTCTGCAAACCGAGCCTCTATATCTTATGCCATTCACTGTTGGACTTGTCCCCAAAAAACTAATAAAATATAGTCCTATTATTAGCGTAGGAGAAAATGTCGAGAAAACGTTATCATCATGATGACTAAAATACTTAATGATACTCTTCCCTTTATTTCATATGAAGAACTTACCTGGTTCGTTTCAATTTCCACTATCGTGATGATTAATATCCGGCGGGTGTATTATTATTTATCCACAATAAAAGCCGCGCACCAGAAAACACACATACTTTTCCTTCTCTAAAAAAAAGTGAATCTCTCACATGGAATTTGAAAAAAGATGTATTGCACTGCACCCGCCAGCAGAGGAATCAGGTTAACTTGAGACCCAATTAAAGGTCCAGTTGACCTTCTAAGAACTCAAACTTTCAGAAGATTTCGTTGCTGAAACTTCTAGCAAAAAAACATGAGGTTAAAAACAATCAGGGGAGATAAAAAATTTTTGGAAATAATTTTTGCAGAAATTTATCGGCTAATAAAATGCTTTAAGAGTTGCACAACCATTATGAAGTATAATTTTTATGAAATGATATTTGCGAAGAAGACTTTACCTCCAAGTCATAAGCAACGCTTAGCATACTTCCCCAAAAGTAAATTAAAGAGTCTGTCTTCAGCGGTGATATTGAAACTCGTTTCAACATTAAACTAGGTCTACTAGATAGATCATATATTTAAGTTACAGCTCGAAAATTCATGGGAATCTCATAAAATTCAAATTACAAATTTTCGGAGTACATAAGAATGAGTGAAAGGTCTTCATATCAACTAAGATAAAACAAACAGCCATGTAATATAATCTTTTCAAGGTGGAAATTGCTGATTAGTTTTACGTAAAAGAATAATAAACTTTTATTTTGTCATTAAAAAGTATTTTAAGGATTTTAAGATAATGTTCCACAAATTGTTCTAGCATAATATCATTCATTTTCCATGTCTCTACAAGGACCATGTCATGTATCAATACCAATATTTCTGATAAGGTTTGGGGTTCAATGCTGTGTTCAGTTAAATATTGTTAATTAAGACTGCCAGTTTTTCAGACATAATTAATGAATACGTTTCCAAAATGTCCTAAAATATGAAATTTGTCATTGAAAACCGTCGAATAATGGCAGTGGTATTCTGAATAAAGTTAAGCGAAGCACTGAATTTTGGCAAGTATTTTATTTTTACGAGACCCTGAAATTCATTGATATAGCACAAAGACCCATGATGAAGGTATTAAAAAGGGTGATTTTACGGTAAAATTAACTTTACATAAATTTCACTCAATTTTATTGACCATTGAGCTGAGAAAAACTTAACAAGATCGCGCAATGTAAAAAAATTCGAGAATCTCCATTATAATTCTTCGCCTGACCAATCCGTTAAACCTATTTAACGGATAATAAAATGATAGAGAAGTATTTCTATTATGGTACAAGCAAAATGTGGTACTATATGAGGAAATCAAATTTAGTCATTATAATTCAAAGTGTTTGAAATGCCATATGCTCCTTATTACTATTTTATATATCGATAATCTGTCCTAATTTAATAATCTGTGGATTCTTTATCAGCATGCGTGGTGACTTATTGGATTTGAGAGTTCTTTTCCTAACCTTTTGGGAGTTATTTTGGGAGCATATCGTAGTTATAGAGTCGCCCACGTCAGTTTACGACCAATACTTGAGATTTACTGGACACATAAGAGGTTTCGATAAACCAAAGGCGGCATAGAGAGAGAACTGGCTCTCACTCCCTAAATTTGCAAATTTAACCGGGGCGACATGAGAATGTAGGAGCAGACATTGCTTTACACCGACTGCGCCGATGGGTTCATTCAGTCGCGCCAAGTTCTATAGGTCGGCGGAAAATCTTCTACCGCACGATCAAAGCACGTTAGGGGATCTCACTTTATTTCCGAGGCACAGGAATCGGCGGCATACGAAATGTAGAAAAGCTGACTGTAACCTCTGGTCTACAGGACCGTTTCATTAAAAAACTTCAAAACTTTCTTGGCACAAGACGTCGTGATAAACTCGATAACTAAAGAAGGCATTAGACTACGCAGAGTATGTATGTTTGTCAGGAGATTGTTGCACGCATATTCTCGAATAAATGTTCACGGTTTAAATGAAATTGAGAGTGACATAACAACGAGTCATATGATCGCAAAAGGTAGTTGTCACTTCGCTATTATTCTCTGATTATAGTGGCCTATTGGGGAAGAGGAAGGGTGTGGAGGAGGGCATTTCTGAAGACATTGCACCAGTGCAATGTATCTAGGCAAATCCACAGTAAATAGATGGATAATTTTGATCCCTTAATTTCCATAGCACACCATCACCTTTATCCAAACATCAGCTATAATTATGCCTAGTAAATATTACTGCTCAGCGCATGACCTTGATGGGTGGATGGAAACTACTGGGGGACCTTCATAACGATGTAAGAAGCCGTACTTATGATTAGTAAGATTATACATATTTCAACCTTTTAGCATGCACTCCCTCTATTTCTTTTCCCTCTAAAATAAAATCTACGGGTGCCCATGTGCAAATAATTATCTTAAATTTAATTGGGAATTTGTCCTCGATAGACCATTTACTTGGAGATCAAACGGTCATTTAAAAGAATTCCAAACATGTGCGATGGCATAATTTTTACCAATATTATATTTTGCTTGGTAGTATCAATTAAATGTCACTATTTGTCATTTGATAATTCCGTACTTCCTTTCATCAAATACAACAATGCTAACTTAAGAACTACAAAATCATTTTTAAGGTGGTTGAAGGGCTATTCGGTAGTAGTTCTTGGCCGGCTGATTATATATAAATATGAAAGAATCATAAGAATCTAATCAAATTTTCGCTGTTATGAATACTTGGAGGAAATAAGATACCTCTGGTAATTAATAGGACGTTTTCTTTTATGTTTTCACCATAAAAAGCTGAAAAAACATCGTGAATTCACGAGAAATCTGGCAATTCAATTCACATCAAATGAGGTTTTAAGGGATCCTGTATAGTTTAAATTGTACACCAACAGAAAATACAATTATGTCCTTGCAATACGCGATGTATTACATCACGCTTTCCTGAAAATACTTATCTTAAGACTTAAGATAAAGCAGAGAAATGGAATTCTCTTAGAATAAGAGTTCTCTTAGTCGGCATCACTCGTCTCGAATCCAATTCCCATTTACGTTTTATCACTCATTCAATGAAATTGAAACCATCGTACACTGGCATTATATTTACAAAAAGATCCAAAAAATTACCATTTTTAAATTTAGTGAAATTTAAATTATTTATCGGAAATGAGTATAGAATGATAGACTTTGTTAAACGTGTTGCAAATATGTTTAAGACATTTAAAAGTATCTGCTGATTTAATCAAATAAATTACTCCACGACTATGAAAACTCTCTCATATTATTTACGAGAAGGTTCTTCATTAAACTCTAGGATATTCAGCGACGGTTATTCTAAGAGTATCCTCTGATGCGCGCCTAAATTCAGATATATCAGAGTGCAAAAACAATTCATCTTGACCTGAACACTTCTCTGACCAGCTGACAACTATTTGTCTAAAAATGCTGGCCCATGTATTCATTTGTGTCGACATCTGAAAAATTATAAGAATTCCTCATTTGGTTTCAATAGTGTAATCTACTTGTGTAATTAACTATGTAAACTCATCTCGGGTTTCTTCTAAGACAAATTAGCAAAACCGTATCATCACTATTAATATTTGGTAGTCCATTGTTTAAGGGAGGTTTTGGATGAAAATGGAACGAGCACCTTATGGTTTTTAGCTTCGACTAACAACTTGGCAACCCACACGGAAAAAAACCCATCTTCAATTCCGCTTAAATTTTAACTCCCTTCATATTGTCCAAGATCCGTATCCTTTTCCTCCAGCTACCACGTACCCAACGTTCCCCTTTAAAGACCACTACGTTACAATATGAATTTATCAAAATTTTAAAGCATTAATTTGTTCAAAAGATAAATTAGACTATCGCAATATCAATTCATCAATATAGTTTGTGGGTGGTGATTAGGAAATCATCTTTACACTCTGCTCCTGTTACAACCATTTCGAAATTTCTATGCACTATAAACGAAAGTTATTAAATTCCCCTATATTTATGCCTTGAAATTGAGGCAAAAGTTTCGTAATTGATCAAAGATCGATGGAAAAGTTCTCGTCTAAGCTAATTCAATTCACGTTATCTAATATCAATTTACGAATCCATGGAAAGGATATGATGTGCATATTTTTACTATTTCAGTTTTAATATTACCAGGAATACTAATTTTGAAGACAGTAAAGGATATAAAATTTAGAGCAGTTTATCGAGAAGACGCACATTTGCCGGTCTGAAACACTGGAAAATTTACAATGCTTCAAGGGCTTCCATAGGCAACTGAAATATTGGTACACTGTCTTCTTTACAAAGATAGCAAATCTGAAAACGTAAAGAGAAGGTGGTATTAAACGATTAAATGATTTCATCTTAGCTTACGTTAAAGCAGTGGCGGAATTAAAGTTTTCAGGCCCATTTTTATTCACAAAAGAATAGTTTCATGAAAATAATTTATTATTTCAAACAGTCTAAGTAATTATAAATTTAAAACTATATTCAAATAAAATGAGTTACATAAATATTGTGCAGAGTAGACTGACGCATAATTGTACAGTTCTATGATTTCAGTTGGAAGTCTTGACTTCAAAGAAATGGTATTCCTTATATAGAGTGAACTGTCATCTACAGCTGTATAAGGACATGGATGCTCAAACTACTTGGCCCGCACATGACGACGAAATCGAAGTTCGATCGGTGGAAGTTTTAACAAACACGAAGCACATTCCAAACGCGCAATCTTTAATATATTCGGTTTTCAAGAACTTCCTTAGGGAGAGTGTTTTTATATGTACACAAATCCGGTGAAAAATTGGCCGCGGTCATTCGAATCCATTGAGAACGCTCGGGTTTCGAACGGGTTTGTTTGACGACTTTTAAAAGGTTGATGGACTAACTTTCGATCATACAAGCGAAGGCAACGAAATGCGTGAAAATTTAATGTATTAACGCGCGAATAATTTGGAGTACAGGTTTCTCGTTAAAGGGCGGAATGTCGTCCATACTGAAATCGTAAACTTATCACCCCGGGGAACTGGCCGGTCAGTTACGGCGGTTATCCATCCCATTAAAAGAATGTGAGGGAGTAAGTTCTCTTTGGGAGGACTTGACTCATTCGCATTGGACCAGTTCTGGTGTAAAAATAACAGCCGTGATTATATCAATCACGGTAATTTTCATCGACAAAATATACAAAGTAGGACACACCCAAGTCTACGACGCATAAAGTTGTAGCAATTTTACAATATAGCTGCGATTTCTAATTATTTCGATTCCAAATGCCACGAAGTTTACTTTCAAAATGCCACTGTAGAACTCATATCAAACCAAAATGATCTGAGGTTTCCTCAACTATCCCTCAATCTCTAGCATACGTGCACTTATCCACATGCCCAAAGAAAACGGGTGATAAGTAGCTGTTCACTAAGTAAATGACTGTTTTCATGACCAGTAATAGCAGTGAATTCATCAAAAATATCATTGAAATAAGCACACAGAGATGAAGAGGGCCCTGATGTAGAGTAGGTTGCTGGATTGTGTTTTGTTAGGAGTCGCAAAATCTTTATTTGGTAGTTGTGTCCATCCAAAACCTGCCCTAACCTGTAGATTGCACAATAATAATATAAAACTGAATATTGATTCTAAATAATAATAAAAATTAATTTAGAAAATAATAAACCGAATGTAAAGCAAATGTTTACAAAAGTGTGAAGAAACGGAAAAACTGTTAATTTCTCCAAAGAAATGCACGTTTTTATGAAATATTTTTTAATGAGACAATTTTTATGTTGGATAATTGAACAGCTTTATTATATTTTAATTTTTCACCATTGAAAACCTATTTCATACCACATTAAGACGGATTTTGCTAATTAAATCGAAACATCCGAAGAAAAGATATCGCTATTTGGGATATGGATTCTGCAAAATAAAATTTTCCAGAATAAAAGATTTTGGACATCTTTTCGATCGATTCCAGTCCATAGAAAAAATATTACTCCGTCGCCAAGGCTACCGGAACGCCGACGAATGTTTAATTGACGCCCAGCAATAGTGTGAGGTAAGCTGACGCAAAGTAAGTCCCACCCATTAAGTGAGGCTTCTTTTTGATGGCTACGATTTTATGACCCCTAAAATCGTGTTTAATTGAGTTGGGTGCATATCTGGAAATACTAGAGAACTGGAAATAGTCACGAAGGCGAATAACTGCAGAAAATATGACATCGTGATTCTAGCATAAACCCAAGTTTATTTACCCCATTCCTAATCTCTGCACGGAAAGAAGCTGAATGCCTTACTCGGGTCATTGAGTTCGTGATCACTTCATTTGAATTCATTTAAGCGAATTTAGATATTAACATACATTTTAAAAGTTTTACCGTCCATCAATGGCTCTAACTATATTACGAGTTTGTATGGGTCAACCGGAGGTGTGTGACCATAAAAGATAATTCCTCACGGAAAATTCCACTACTTGATGGATCCGCTCCAGAAAATTCATCATTTTGTCAAAATGACATGAATATTGATTAAAGAAGTCAATATTGTTCACCCGGAAGACAATTTTCCCAACATCTCACCTCTCCTGCTCAGCCGAATGTCGAATGAGAAATTATATACAGAAAATACATACACGCACACATATACATATAACTATATATATATATATATATATATATATATATATATATATATATATATATATATATATATAATACACACACACACACACACATGTGTGCATGTACGCCATTTCTTGGCCTAAGAATTGAGGCACTTGGTTGCATAAAGGCCCGCAGATCTGAGTATATATTACGTTTTTTCGATAACTGAAGTGAAGAGCATCTGCCCTGCCAGTCGAAAGATCCGGTGTTTAAGTCCCGGTCACGGAAATATTTTGCGTTTCCGATCTGCTTGATTCTGCCTTCCCCAACTCTTCTGTGTTCGTCCTTTATATATGCTTCTATCCCTTTTCTTTATATCTATTTCCATGTGAATGAATATTTGTTCGCCATATGGAGGGATTTCGTGTTTGACTATATGTATACATACATATATATATATATATACATTATATACAAATATATGTATATATATTTAACTTAGACAGCAACACACAATATGAGAACAGATAGGAACACTCACACGTTCCTTTTATGTGTTCTCATGTTGTGTGTTGCTGTCTAATTTGTTTATTTAACACTTCCGTGTTACTTCGAAGAAATCATCTATATATTTTTTGTAAAAAAAATATTTTAAATATATAGGTATATTCACATAAAATTTATGCAAACACAGGATACTTATTTGAGATTGATTGTAGTTGCATTTTGCCATTCGTTCTGTCAATAAGATTAGTGTATTTTATAATACGCGTATTTTTTTATCTGTTATAACGCCAAAAACAGCACCAAATTCTTCGAATTGGGTGATATGTGACTAATATGGGCGTATGTTAAAAAGAAGTAATTTTAGAATAGCATAACCATTAAATTTATACCTAAATGAATAATGTACAACTTTAAAAAAATGAAGAAAAACGATAAATTACCATATCGGTGCGTGTACATTCGAATACCTCTATAATCGGACTATCGCATGTTATTTATTCCACTCTTTTTTAGTGCGGAGAATGGGAGGCGATGAAAAAAACACTCCCCCACCCAGCACTTGATTCATTTACTGCTGGCGTACTGAGCCTGCAGTAGGTTTCGCAATTGAGCTTTTAACTGGGTATAGCAGGACCGATATATACCAGTGCGGTTAAACAGAAAAAAATTAAGCCAGTTAAATGAGATAAGAAATATGGAGGTGCTTCATAACACAGAGAATTTATGCGCTACGAGACATTTTAAATTTAGTTCGCCGGCAATATTTGATGCATATATAGTATATTTCCAATTATAAAGGAATATTTCAGTGAAATATGTTCGCTTTTCACATAGAAAAATGAATATCTTAGAATAATAACGATAGATAAAATGTTATAATGTTTCATAGTTATCTTCACTGTGATACATAATACTTTCGAATCAGGACTAATAGTATTAATCATTCACTATTTCCGAGAACTAAATAACGTAGCTCAAATAATGTTAAACAACATGTAAAAAACGAAAAATATAACTTTTACATTTAGTTAAAAGCGACCAGTGTTAAGCAATCCAAGCATTTTAACACGGTTGACTGCTTGCCATATGCATCTTCCCCATCAAGAGAGATTACAGAGACCTGTATATTCGATAGATTTATTCCAAAATACTTGGTGAGTTCCGGATTGGCGATATTACTGATCCAATGTACCTAATATGAATTTTAATTTAATTTTTTTCATTTTGAACGTGAACGTTCACAAATTAAATTAACATGGACCATTTTTCCGTATAACCGAAGTTATTCCACACTAATACCAGGGAGAGTAGTAACCCACAATCAGCAGCCCTTTGTCGTGGAGTATCACTGCTCTGTTTAACTATTGTATTATTTTGATGCGATTTTTTTCTTAATCTAGCAAAGTTATTTGCAAAATAGTAAAAGGTTATAGGCTCGTGTTTTATTTTGTAGTAAAAATTTCGTAGAAACGGTGTTAAAAAAATACTCTCCTCTCGCAATTCGAAACGCCTCGATCGCGTTGGCCTAATATTTCTACCGTTTACATTTTTCATCCAAGAAACTGCATAATGGTAAAGACAAGATATGCACAAATTATATATGTGCAACTGCACTGACTTTTCGGAGTCCATTCTATTAAAAACATTAATATGTACTTCATGGGATTACTGTAGAAGGTAATACCACTGATTTTTGGATACAAACGTAATGATGAGCTCATTCTTAAAATAATTGTGAAAGAAGGAATATGCCAAAGAAGGAAGTGATTCAAATGAATTGGGAGAAAACATAGATGTGAAATTTTAAATCAAAAGGCTGCATGAAATAAAAAAATATCTGTATCTCTCCACATAAAGAGAGAACACCTTTACCCTTATTTACTTTCAAAAATACAAACACCACAAACCACAGTTATCTACCCGAAGATCCGTTTGATAGGTGATGGTAGAGCTAAACCAAACCCAATCTCATGTGAAATTGACACATCAGGGTAGGGGCCCAGTTCCTATCCCTGTGCCGCCAACGGTTTCCCGGGAAGATCTGCTACCAGATAAAACCATAAAGCTTAGGTGAATTGCTGAGGGTGCCCAGAGACGTGTCTGGGAATCGAACCTGGTCCTCCGTGTGGTTCAAAGATCTACCACCTGGAATACCACGTCCTTACTTCCATGCACATGCACAAAAAATTAAATGCGGAAATATCTTAGAAATACACTATACGATGACCCATTAAAGGAGATATAAAACATACACTGATGCTCCATGGAATAGCTCCACTAATTTTTACGATGGAAATTTTAAAAGTGGACTCCTACGCACAGCCCTTACCTCCACTTTGCCCTACGCCTGTGACCTCTCTTATCTTTAAATAAATCCGAGGGTAAACGAAGAAAACGACCCGAATAACCGCGGTCTTCCTTTGTTATATTTATTTTGCTGGAGAGAAATATTTTTCCGGATGAGATTGAAACTTGTGATTTACCCGAAGGGAGGCCTCGATCCCGATGATTTTTTACGCTCGCACGGGGAAAAATAAGAAAGGAGAGAGGATGAGGGAAGAGAGAGAGAGAAAGAGAGAAAAATAAGATAGTGGAACGGCGGAGCGCAACTTGCTTACCTCCTGACCCTCGCTGCCCTCTGAGGAAGAGGGGAGGAGTAGGAAGGAAAATGGAGGGGGATTGTGAGACGGAAGAAGGTGGTTGAGGGGACGGGAGGCGGAGGGGAAGGAGAATGGTATAAGAGGAGAGGAACTAAGGGGGAGGGAGAGAGGGGGAGGAGTAAGGGGTGGGTGACCCTTAACTCATTCCAGCCGCAGTACCGCCACCCACAATCGTATTTCTCGCCTTCAACCGCCAAACCAACCGGCGAGCCCTCTTCTCCCCATCCGCCCGCCCGCAGCTCCCCTTCCTCCTCCCCATCTCCCTCCTCCGGTGCCTTTCGTCGCTCTCCCCTTCCCTCCCCGTCCATTTCCTCTTCTCCCTCTCCGTCTTATCCCACGTCCTACTTGCACATTCTCTCCCGCTCCCAAAACTGAACAAATTTAAGGCATCTTGGACCACTTCTATTTATTTTTTCTTGAATTGCCGAAGGAAAGTAATGCTGATCGAGGCATAATAAATGTTTCGCCTTAAAATATGGAAATTATAATTTTTTTATCATGGGGAGAAATCGGGGAGTTGGGGGAAAGCTGTAAATTTTCCTTCCGAATGGATAGAAAAGCAATCTCGCACGTTTTCAAGATAACACCCGTGCCTCCATTGCTCAATTTCTACCCAATAATCCAATTATTAAGGGAATGCATCTATTAAGTGTATCTATTAATGCATTTCACGACGAATGCAGAGTAAATAACGCATATCTATTTTGTTTAAATGTTAATCATCAATTATAACAATAATCGTCAATATAAATACATAGGGAAAATATCTTTAAGGCATTTAAGGATTAATTAGCCAGGGAATCATTCGATATGTTCATTCATGAAAGATCATTGAGGTCCGTTTTTTTGCAGAAGTTAACAATGTGATGAAACAACTACTCTTGGAACAGAAAAATTTTATATCGAAAGCTATCGGTTTGCTGGTAGTATGTGTGTGTGTATGCATATAGACATATGTATGAGAGTTTTAGGTATACGTGTAGCATAGAAGATATATAAACAAGCATACAATTTATATAATTCTATAAAATACTCTGGCCTTTCTGATGGGAAAGACGAAAATGATAAATGGTCAAATGAAATTAATATGAAATACACATTTATATCTATGAGGCGAGGTGATCTAATGGTTAGAGAGCTCGGCTACTGACCGCAGGGCCCGAGTTCGATAAGCTCAACCTTCACCGCCGGCTTCAAGTTATTTACCGTTGGTTTATTTTTTTATGGCCGAATTCATGGTTATTCCATCCGTATATCGTTTCAAGTTAGTAGTTAAAATAAATCAGAATCCTTCATACAAAAATTCTATGGCCAACAAGGCATCAGTTTCAACTCCTGGGTGTGAAATTCATTGTTAAAATTCAACTAGTGAACTTGCTGGTTATTAAAAATTCGTTCGAAATCGATCGGTGTCACATGGGAAGATACTAGACCCCCTACTCTGAATGCGTGAATTTGTCACGTGCGAAGGTTTACTTGTGGTTCCGTGTCAAAGTTCTCCTCCCATATCAAAACCAAACTAGGTGACTCGGTGAATCATGGAGTCTCTCCAGTGGCCCAGCGACCGTCAGGTCCATTTAACTACTGGGCAAAAATTACAAAGCCGAAAAGAAACCTGAAACTAAATACCAAGAGAATAGAAATGTTGAGGGGTCTTGAAGGAGAGCTAATTTGGGATTGCGTTGACAATTGTGAGTGTTACATTCAAAATTCGTCACCACTCGCCCAGGCACGATAAATAGTTATCGTATAAAAGAGATGGCGAGAATTTTTAATAAAATGTAGCAGTGCAAAAGGTACTGGTATGAATAGATTTATGGAAATGGACGATTAAAAAACTGGGAACACCATAAATCACTTCGGAGGTATAAAAGAATAAAACTAAGCATTAGTCCCCAATCCTTTTTGAAAAAAATGGGAAGCTCCAGCATTTTACTCCAACATCCATTACTCTGTAATGAACAAGAGAAAATTGATACGAGGCCTTCCTCGATTTACAACCACCAGGGAATTTTGCAAGACGAGTTTGTATGGATAAATCATATGGGGGGGTTAGCTTTCATGCGGAGGGAGCCTGATACGTTCCAGACCTCATCCTATTTTTGCCTCCCCCATCCTTTCGCGGATCGCAACCTCCGATACTTGGCCTCGCGCCCCCTGACCTTTGGCGCACCCGGTCCCCTCCTCCAACCCAACCCTCCTCTTCAAGCGGGCCTCGCTGCATATACACTACTTCCGAGAGTGCACTCTTGTCGTTTCCACTCCGCTTACCCATTACTTTTCTTCTTCGATGTCCCCACCTCCTCTCTCTTTCTCTCCACCCTTCCACCCCCAAACGACCCTCGCTATTTCACGCACTCGCCTTCCGCCTCCGTTCCCCTTTTAACCTCCTACGACCCCCATTCTCGGTAAAGAGATGGCGCCGCCGCGGCCGCCGAAAAATCCGCCACGTCGATCAATCGATCCGTCGCACCAAGAGAGATATTGCTCCGTCTGTAAATGCACCTGTCGATTTGACCCGATTATTTTTTTATTCGCTCGACAGGAACCGTCGATTTTAAGTGCCTATCCGATGACGAATTGCGTCAAGTCCGCAAATTGATTTTCCTCTGCAAATAACGAAGGATAGGATGTCGCCAAAGTCAACGACCGAATTTTTTTAAAACATTGTTTATCCGAGGTAAACCATGGAATATGCGACAGCCTATCCTTCATCCCAAGCTGTTTAGGAGCCTTGGTAAAACGCTACCGTATGGAGACAAGTAAGAAGACATTCTATTCAGGAGATTGACCTCATTGAACAGTAATCCATTAAAATAATGCATGAATGTGGAAGTAGGGAAACAATCATTGCTGCCGTACTCTCTGCAATTCTCTGCAGTCCCGTTATTATTAACAAAACTACCTGATTGAAGAGGAAACACTGCCCTGTGGATCGCTTTAAATTATTTTTCACTAAAAGCCTCAATAAAAAATTTAAATACAAAAGATCTTTACAAAATATTAATCGAAACTCCGTTATGCTCAGACAAGAGGATGGTGACTGGAGGAAGTACATAATATAGCTAAAATAAATTTCGATTACATGGTTGAAAATTTATTACCTTCGAAGGAACTAAGTGGAGTTACTCGTAATAGTCTCCAACCGAAGCCCCTACTTTCCCAATTAGATGGAATGGGGTCGGTGGGAGAATAACACATTTACGCTAAATTATAGGATACAATTATTCCAAAGATGTTTCCATTTCTCTGGGATACGTGTATCCAAATGCTGATGCTATCGCAAGATAAATGTAATGTCACAAGTGGAACACTGATACTATGAAAAGCAAGATAAGTGGAACATAAAATAATAATAGCCGTGCATCAGGAATTGTTTCATAGTATTCGGCTACCGAAAGAGATAAACGGGCGTATAACTAAATGCCAACTTTCATTATGGCCAAGTCTTCTCCAACTAAAACGTATTATTGTATTTCACTCTCTTTGAAATTTAACGCTTTGGATGAAAATTTGTACTGGGGAGTCGATAACGTATTAAATGGAGAGGCCAAATATCAAAATTCGAAAGTAGTCTCTTTTTTGAGAATTATAGATATATTTTCATAAATTTCATAAAGGAACAACATAAGATATTAATAAGTTTTCAGTAATTCGATATGATTTCAGTTTAAGTGCTAGTGGTTCCATGGGGTTACGTCAAAAGCTTTTTATTTTCTAGAATTGCGCGTTAACGTGATATTTTATTCCCCCAGATTTGTCGAGGGCGTGAGTGAATATACCCATTTTCGTTCTAAGAATGACTCTTTTGGAAAGTTTTCTGGTCGCTGGAGAGAGAACTCATAATATTAAGGAAACTCACAAAATCGCTAGCAGCATTTCTTATCTACTCATGAATGTTGAAAAACTGGTATTCTAATGATATCGACCAGTAGCTTCCACGCTCTTGTTAGTTCCTGCATTCATAGTGTACAAATGATGAGCGCGGTCACCTTCAATCTAGCGAACCTGTACCTTACGAGAAAGACGCATAATTCAATAAAGGTTGCGATGACTGAGGCCAACTCTTCCATCAATTGGGCTGGTATCTTCCTTTCCTGTAGTACTCTTATTTCACCTTTGCAGAACCGCAATTATTACATTGATTTGTTACAAGGATATATACTTATGTAACTTATCAACTCATAACTGAATGTGTATTACCATTTATAACTATAACTTTTATAGTGTCACTCATTCAATACAGTTTTAAAAAGTTATGTTTAAAAACCTTTAGTCATTAATATTTCCTTCAACATTTACGAAGCATATTCATAAAGTAAGAGCCGCTTGCTTATTTTTAAATATTGGCGCTTCAGAACACAGTTTTGCTCCTGCAGCGCCATCTACAGATTCAGTGAGAAGCTATAACAGCATTTGTTTTGTTTCAGAAGTCATTTGCTTGTCCGTGCATGCAAATAGCTATGTCCGTGACAATCGTTGATCCCGTCAGCTGTGAAATTCATCGGGAGTTATGCCTAGTTTATAAACCTACAGTTAGTAGTGAAGGAAAGATTAGACAATAGTGCGGTGGTTTAAAAAATGGACGAACAAATGTCCATGACGAAGAGCGAAGTGGCAGACCCAGTATTCTGACCGATGGGATTGTTTCGCAAGTGGAACAAAAAATTTGATTTGATCGTCGATTAATGGCCTTGCTGAATAATTTCCTCAACTTGGACGTACTGCTTTCTACAATATTGTCACGGAAAACCTCGGATACCACAAATTGTGTGTAAGGTGGGTACCGTAAATGCTAACCGACCATCACAAAGAGCAAAGAATGTCCAATGGACAAGAATTTTTGGGCTGTTACCAACGAGACGAAGATGATGAGACCTTGCACCTAGCTACTACTTCCTCTTCTTGCACTTGAAACAGTGGCTCGGTGGACGTTTGGAAACCGAAGAGGAACTCAAGAACGGTTTTGTCATTTGGTTCAACTCTCAGGCGGCGAGCTTCTAAAATGCAGAGGGGTTAAAGAAGTTGGTTCAGCGGTACGAAAAATGCTTAGAAGTGAACGGCGATTATGTAGATCAGTGAAGTAGGTTTGTAGCTAACTAAAAGTGTCAATACAATGTTATTCAAGTGAGTATATTTTTTCATGTGACCAAACGGCCTTTACTTTTTGAACATGCCTCGTATAATAAAAGCATGTTTATGCATTTACACTAGAGTTCACGTGAGTAAAACTAAACTGTATCTTTAACAACAAGTAACATACACCATCAATAACACTGAATGAGTAAATTATGAACATTTTTACAGTCGGTAAACTTATATCATTAATACGGGTTTCAACGTATAGGTGACATCAGGTACGCCACCTATTATCGATATTGTCTATGCGTAGAAACAGATGGTATCGAAATAATTTGAATTCGAAAATATACATAGTGCTGTTATTCGTTAATCATGGATTTTCACAAAGCTGAAACTGAGACTCTGCGTAACTGAGAAATATCATCAGGAAGTTTGTCGATCATTGAAATTACGCGTAGCGTATCTCATTATCTTTAACTGGTAAGTGGGTCAACACGAGAATTTTTCCATTGCAGTAAGTTCCATTCTTTTAGATATTGTGGAATTTTACTGATGAATATTATTTGTATGTTACTCGAAATTGAAATCGGTAAGCAATATTTCGAATGAGATTCAATATTTTATTTCTGGTGATCTGTTAGGTGCATTGACCTGATTAACCCTTGGGCATGTCACCTCTGTGTACGAGCCGCAATTTCAGGACTGATGGCGAAAATATCGGGTTCATCTCCCGACGGAGGCGGATTTTTTTCAAGCTGGAAGGAATTAGAATTGCAATAAAAAATTCCGGCTCGAGGTAAGTTGGTTAGCTGGATGGCGGTACCTGAGAGACGGGCCCGCAGAGCCTGAGAGAGAATGCACTGGATGCTCATCTAATTTTCCATCAATCTATCCCTCGAAAAAAATCCTTCTTTGGAGTCGTTCGCTCTACCTCGCCTCATCCCCTCCCCTCCCAAAGAAAGGAGGGGTCTATCTCTTCCTTTCCACCCGCGCCCGACACCCTTCCCAACTCCCGCTCTACCCACTGCGTCTCACTCAAACCTTCAACCTGAACCCCAAAGGCACTCCCAGGCCCTTATTCTTCTTAACAGCTTAAACTCGTCGTCCCGAGACATTACTTCTCCGCCACCAACCATATCAGCAAACAGAGCTATTCTTCTTTCTTCTTCTCCTCCTTATCCTCTTCTTCCTCTCTCCAGAATCCTTCCGAGAACTGCATCTCGAGAGGGGTTCGGAGTTTGCGAGGATTTTAAAGAATCTCCCCCTTATCGAACCCCCTCGATCCCCACATCTTCCCACGACTGCTACCACTACATCTTCCCTGCCCGCAGTCGGGCGAATCCTATGGGTTTGGCGGTCCCACCACATGGCTGCTGTCCTACTCAATTGGCTTTCTTCGCTACTCCTGGGCTCCTTCTCGTTTTTCAGCTGAGCTTCCGGAACGAACCTAGACCATATTTTGCCTCGATAGAGCCGAGCGACGACCAAAAATAGTTCGCAATTATTCAACGATTCCGGTAATGTATTTACTATTCTCGCCACTTTGCCATCATTTTTGTCCCTACCCACTCCTTTCCCCTTTATCTGCATCTCTTTAAGATATCCCAAGGCTGAGAGGGTTACCGTAAGTATCATGCTTAGTGCCCTAAAATCACACTCTCTCTTTTAAAAGAAAGTCTTCGTCAAAGCGAAATAAAACACCACTGTAGCCAGTGCCATAGCCAGTATTTTATAGGCCAATGGGTACAGTTGCGGGAATATTAAATACCAATTATTATTATTCCCTTAAAGTTTAACGTAGTCTTTAAATGGACTATGAATGAGAAACGATTAATTTCTTGCTTCGTCTAAAAAGGTAAACCCGAACACCCTACTTTACACTGCTTCGCATACCCTCCTTCATTCCATCCAACATACATGTCCCTTTTCCTCCGCCTACGTATCTCTCCGGCCTAACGTTCTATTCTATCACTTTTTTCATCATTCCATCCCCAATTAAAATGCTCGGAATGTACCTTTCCTGCCTCCTTCGGATGTGTCCCAATACTCCTCTCTCCTCGATCACCATGCCAAGTACTTCTTCATTTGTTTTCCTTCCATCCATTTTACCTTTTCCACATCCACATCTCAAAAGTCTCCAATCCACGCCTATCTTCTTGCTACAACGATCAAGTTACCGCGTTGAACAAACCCACTATCCATATCGAAATTTGCACAGTTATTTCCTTAACAACCTTTCTCAGCGTCTCTATCAACATTTCACGTATTTCGAAAACCACATTTCTACTTATGTACCTATTATCAAGACAATCTTGGTTCAAAACAGAAGAAGCTTAGCGTAAGCAAAAGAAACATTTTCAAGAAGAAAGAAAACTGTTGGCAGGTACTCTGAATAAAGATGTGAATAAATATTAGCAAATACCTAAACATGGAGGATTAATCTTTAAGACCTTGAGGCAAGAGAGTAAGCGTAAATTGAATCTTTTTAAGATATAGTAATAGCCAAGATGTTGAACGGAGAGAAAGACAAACAATCAAGTTTGAACTACGGTGTAAGAAGAGAGGGAAATGCTGGGGAAAATCCGGAAAAGGAGGAAAAGGTGAGCGGAGAAAATATTGAGAGGTAGAGGAAGGGAGCATGTTGGGTTGGTGGGGTAGAGGAAGGATGAGAGTAAGCTTCTGAAAAGGCGTCCAGTAAGGTTGAAGTTACGAAGAAATAAAGAAGGTAATAATCGGTGTCGAAGAGAGGAAGTTTTCTAAATTCGTAGACGATAATAATCGATAAAGAACATCCAAAAACTACCTTTAATAAGTAGCATACCTTGAAAGAATACTACATACGTACATAATTACTTAAATTGTGGAAAATACCCTTCTTTACATAATTCGGGCCCTCGTAAACTATATGTGCCTACTGGAAATGGAAACTCAGAATTTTTTTCATCATATTAAGAAATAATTGAAGAGTTTTACTTCTGATAACAACATAAATAAAACGAATGATAGCCATTCAGAGGTGCTGCGTTTTCAATTATACTGACAGAATTAAGGAGCAAGATTCCAGGTTGAATTCGAGATAGGAGGATGTTCCATTCGGATCTTTCCCGGCGAGGTCATATTGTTTATTAGCAGAGCGCGATTAATTCGCCGATTCCGCAAAAGGATGCAGACGAGTCGGCAGATCAAATGAATTTCTGCTTTGCCTCCAGATTTACCGGCCTCATTTCCATTAAGGAAAGAGTCCCACCTCTCATTTGCTTCGTTCGTAATATTTGAAATATGGATGTCGTTTGAGTTCGAAGGATTAAAGGTAGTACAATTAAATTACCACTTTTTTAGAGAATAAATCCTAATGGAAGTAGGGCATGCATGAATTTTATGAGAGAATGAGGAGCAAAAATGATATTTCAAACTAGAAGATTTGTGTGATACCTGCGAAAAATGAAATATATGCTGGCAGGAATAACCATTTAAGAGTGGTCTATACATATCCACACAAGAAACTCAATATCAAATTTGCCCAGGGTAGAATTTCGCGTAAAATTTAAATGCTCCGTATATTTAACTATGTTTAAAAAGGGAATAAACAAACAATACATTTTAATTTAATTCTCACACTGTCACCCCCATTTGCATAATTGCAGGTAAATGCGTCACGCTACCTAGCTAAAGCGAGCAGAATATTGATACATGGTAAGAGCAATTTATGTATCCGAAGTCACTGATCCTGACAGGGAATATAAATTTCCAAAATAAAAGCTTAACGGTGATTAAAAATATAAAAAAAATAATTGAGGTTCCCTTTCATTTCTTCTTCCTCTTCTTTTTTTCCACATTCTTGAATTGCCACATTTACTTATGCAACATGAATCAAATGTCGGGCGCCTACTATTGTCAAATTTGTATTCCAGTTGGATAATAGTCTGTTGCATTAAAATATCTCACGAGATATCCAAGAGTTATTTTCCTGCAACTCGCTGAAAATCCTTGGAATCTAAAATTGAACATCGAAGTTCTCTAAACTTTAAATCGACAAGGTAGTTCCCGGTAATTGAAAGTTCAGTAATTAATTTCAAGTGTTAAATTAGCACCTCGCAGAGATTCAACTCACAGAATTTCGTATACCATTCCATTCGGAGTCTTCTGCAAGTATCAAGTTTCACTGTTGTCATACGGACAATATATCATTCAATAAAATTATTATTTTGTATAAGAGTGGAATCCATTAAGATTTGGTGCCACAGAGGAACGACGAATTTTAAGTTGATTGACGAAATAACGAACCAAAAAGTATTTATAAGAGTCGGAGGAAAGAGAAACCTATGGCAGACACTAAAAGGATGACCAAGCGGAAAATTATTTCGACGCAGCCTGATGCACGATAAAGTAACGAAGTCAATAGCAGAAGAAAACTTAACGTCATTGGAAGGCATTATAAGGGCAAAAAAAGTTGGGAAGGTAGCAGGTAATGTTGGGATTTACCCTATCAAAATTCACCTAACTCTTTATGACTCACGATGGTGGTCATGTTTGTAATTTGTTTGCATGTCCTTTAATGAAACCTCAAACCATCGATCCTTTCCGATACTACGAAGATAATTCACTGTGCATAACAATTCAGAAAAAGCGCATCCGAGTATTCAGTATACGAGTACACGCTCTTTGCATCTCCTGGCACCCCTGTAGTAGTATTATTTTTTTTAGGTAATCTAGGTTTTTTAGGTTAAGGTAGGTTTTTGGATGGACACAACCACCAAATAAATATTTTGTAACTCCCAACAAAATACAATCCAGCAACCTGCTCTACATCAGGTCCCCCCTTCATCTCTGTGTACTTCCTTCCTCCCTTCATCCCGTCCAACATCCCTATCCTGTTCCTGCCCTTTCCTCGTTTGCCTAACATTCTCTCCTATTACAGTTTTCAGTATCCAACCTACCAAATAAATATTTACTAACAAAACCCAATCCAGCATCCTACAAGTCCCTCTTCATCCTACAAATCTCGCTTCATCTCCGTGTATTTCCTTCCTCCCTTCATCCCTATCCAATTCCTATCCTTTCCTCGCTTGCCTAAAATTCTCTCTTCTATTAACTACAGTTTCCAAAATCCTACTGCCGATCAATACGCCCTTCATCCATTTTTCCTGCCTCTTTATGATTTCTCCCAATAATCCTCTCTCCTCGCTCACCATCCCTAGTACTTCCTCATTTGTTTTCCTTTCGATCCATTTCACCTTCTCCATTCTTCTCCACACCCACATTTCAAAAGCCTCCAATCTACGTCTATCCTCCTGCTGTAATGACCACGTTTCCGCGTTTAGCTACGCTCCATATAAAAGTTTTTACGTGTCTTGTCTTAACCTCCCTACTCAACGTCCCCGTCATCAACTCCCTCCTCCTTGTGAAACCCTCTTTGCCTAGTAAAATTCCTCTCCTTACGTCCCTACCAGAAATACCTAAATATTATGAATAATAACACCGAAAAAATCAGTAAAGATTTTTATTTCAAACCTTTGATGAAACATGGATAGCAATTAAGGTTAAAAAGTTGTCGCATTTTTTCACCACCACAAGTTTCCTCATTACGAATGCAAATACACTCCTCCCTTATTGAAAGCAGCACCCATATGCCATCACGGGAGATATGCAGGAACGCCTGTCTGCTCCACATCTGGGTCCCAGAAGAAGTCACAAGACGGGAGGGTGACCAACTTATGAATTATAAAAATGTCCAATGGACGGTATATTAAAAAAAAAAACAGAAGACGTTTTCACAAGGCCGAAGACGAACGTTAACAATGAAACGACCCGAGCAATAAAACTGAAATACGTACGCACGCACGTGAGGGCAACTCGAAAGTAGAGTAGAGAGAAAAGAGATCTTCGGGTCGTAACCTTTCGTTGGAGGGGAAGATCATTGGCCTCCTTACTTGGTCCAACTCCCCCTTTGCACCCACTGCACCACACGCACGCCTAATTACGGCTCCCGGAATATAATTGACTCATCTCGCTGGGATGAGAACAAAGGGGAAATAGGATCAGGGAGTCAAGAAGTCGTTAGTGGGAAGGAGAGGCAGGATAATGGAGAGGAAGGCCGCTGGGATGACTTGAAGGGAGAGTGGCATTCTGGAGAGGAAGATTGCGAATCTCGGTCCATGGCGGCGAAACGAAGTCGAAATGAAGTGGGAGGAACGACGTATGATCTGGCGGAGGGTCCGGGTGAAGGGTATGCGGGGGAGTGAAAGGGAATCCCCAGCAACCTTAGCATCTGCATATTCATCTCCTCGGAATGTTGTTTTCCTTAACTGGACGGTGAGGCAAGTGAGCGAGAGAGAGGGGGGATTGGGAAGAGAGAGTCGGGGAGAGATAGGGAGAGGCTGAGAAGAGTGCCGTGCTCCCATTTCCCGAGAGCCTTTGGGACCGTCTTGTCCCGGTGGTATCCCTTTCTCCTCACGCGCATCCGAATATACGCACAAAGCAACACGTTTTCGTCTCCCGGAGGAAATGAACGACTACATTCACTGTAACCGTTCCTCTCCTTGACATACTTTCCTCGCCTTCTTTTGTTATTAAAAATATTTTCAATTAATTTTTTCGGCGGAAACATTTTTATTAAATTATCACGTCAGCCTACCGTCTTGGGCAAGTTTTGTATAGACTAGCGTCACACCTTCTCTAAACATTGTCCTTCAATTCCTCGTACTTTCTAACTATTTCTGCAACATAGATTACCCATAATTATTTTCATTTCTATGTAGACAATGTCAGATATTAGGTTTTAAATATTACTATGCGACATTGAATTTTACGCGTGTAGTTGTACCTTAGCCTGGAATGCATGGAAGGTATTCGTGGTTTTTTTGCGCCCGTAAAATGCTGTGAGTATTGTCATGTGCCTTTCTGGAATCACCTTTATTCCGTAGTATTTCACCAAAAGTTTAACAAAATATACCTCCTATAGTTTTATTGTTTAGTAAATAAAATGTTTATTGAAGAATATTTGCTACATTTTCTCACCATGTGTTAAATTAGATTTTGTTTATGTACATTGAGCGGCGTGGTAGTCCAATTTGTAGTGGGCGGGGCTACCGATTGGAGAGCTCGGATTCGATTCCGGGTGACACCTCTGGCAACCATCATTTTCCTCCAAGCTGTTCGGTTTTCGCGTGCCAGATCTTCCAATGAAGCCTAAGGTGATGCAGAGAAGGGAACTGGCACCCCTTATATGTGCTCCTATGCTACCCAAATGTATGAATTTCACACGCCGTTGGGTTTTACATTGGATGAGCTCTACTCTCACCTTTGAACCAACCTAAAGGTTGATTAATGTGTTTCGTATACACAGTTAATGCGCTTGATATCTTATGAGTCATGTTCAGGCTTACTCATAGGTGATGGGGCCCAATGGTTTCAACAGCGCTTAAATAAGTCCAAATTTCCTGAACCTATTTATCTGTGACACGAAAGCAAAAAACAGAAAAGTTATCAAACTGAATTTAATCGATGAGGCGTAATTTTTAGCAAAATTTGAACCATCAGTCTGAACAGCGAAATTCAAATCTTAATTAAGTACAATTTTATTTTCTAATTTGCTAAATGGAGCAAATAACATGGACAATTACGAGGCTTGCTCATATAGTAAGAGCCGTTTGAGCACAGGAAAAAATATACTCATATGAAACATTTTATTGGCTCTTTTAGTTAGCAACAAACCTACTTCACTTCCCTACATAATCGCCGTTCACTTCTAAGCATTTTTCGTACCGCTGCACCGGCTTCTTTAAACCCTCTGCATAGAAGCTCGCCGCCTGAGAGTTAAACCAAATGATAGCGCCCTTCTTCAGTTCCTCTTTGGTTCCGATACGTTGTCCACCGAACCTCTGTTTCAAGTGCAAGAAGAGGAAGTAGTTGCTAAGTGCAAGGTCTCATCATCTCCATCTTGTTGGTAACAACCCAAAAACTCTCGTACACTGGACATTCTTTGCTCTTTGTGGTGGTCGGTAGTATCTTCGGTACCCACCTTGCACACAATTTATGGTATCCGAGGTTTTCCATGACAATATTGTAGACAGTAGTACGTCCCAGGTGAGGAAATTGTTTAGCCAGGCCATTAATCGTCAATCGACGATCACATCAAAGTTTTTGTTCCACTTGCGAAACAATTTCATCGGTCAGAATACTGGGTCTGCCACTTCGCTCTTCGTCATGGACATTTGTTCGTCCATTTTTTCAATCACGGCAGCGATGTCTAACCTTCCTTCACTCATAACTCTAGGTTCATACACTAGGCATAACTCCCGATGAATTTCAGCAGCCGACAATCCTTTTGCATACAAGAATCGTATGACAGAACGCACTTCACAGCTGGCGGGATCACCGATTGTCGCGAACATTGTTGTTTGCATGCACGGACAAGCAAACGACTTCTGAAACAAAACAAATGCTGCTGCTATAGCTTTTCAATGAATCAATAGATGGCGCTGCAAGAGTAAAACTGTGTTTTGAAGTGCCAATATTTAAATATAAGGAGAATAATTAAAGAAGGCTCTTACTTTATGAATATGCCTCGTCTTAAGGAAATTTAAATAGATTCCAACCTTGAATCAAGAATACATTTTAACGGAAAGCACCACAACCAAGTGACGAAGGAAAAAAGAAAATGAACTCCTTACGGCCTTTGTAAGACTGAATTATTTTTTTGCTAAACAATTTTCCCGTAAAGCATTGAGGTGTTTAACCCTTTACGGCTTAAGGAGGAATTATTGACTATAGTCGAACGATTAAGGGTTGCTTTTTAGTAATAAATGCATGAATTTAAGGGTTAATTTTATGGTCGGATCGGCAAATTTTCAGTTAGTAGACGTAATAGTACGTAGTGAATTTAAGAGGGTACGTGAACTATAGAATTACTTAAAGAATATTCAGGCAGTCGATCGATGATTTTCGGACTGTTTGGACCGCAAAGTACATCTAAAACCTAAACTTATTTTAAAGTCATCACCGAAATTTCCAATATTAAAAGACTCGAGGTGCTGATGTCCAAAAATCTAGACAGGTTTCAATTGATCACTTCACCTGCGGCCGAAGTTCACCGCAGATAGCGTCCTTCCGCGACCAACCGTCAAAGAGATGAGACTACGCTAAAAAGTCGTACCTTCGTACTTCTTAGAAATACATTAAAGATGATAATCTATTCGTTTTGATTAACCCACTGTATTATTGCTAATGGGGTGGTTTTTACAATCGTGTACTCTCAAGTCTATTAATGACTGATTCAATTTTCAGTCAAATATTATTTGTCGTTTTTGTAACCTGGCAGAATTTTATACTTCTAGGTGGACTCGGACTAGGTGGAATTACACGTGTGATGCTGTTATTTTATATCCTCGCTTGAGTTAAACTTTTTTAGATTCCAGTTGCCATTTTGAAATTGGATTTATCTCGGGCAGCGCGGCTAACAAATTACGAAAAAAATACTTCTGTTTCCCGTGGATCTTATCCCGACTCTACGGTGGATCCCATTACTCAAACCTCAACCTCAATTAATCGGTAAATGATGCGCGGCCACCTACCGACTGGAAGAGCGGATATGATCAGATAAACGAATCGGCTTGCGAGGATAATCCGGTAGGGGGTGGGCATAAGTCAAGGCGAGGGTAGAAAACGTTCTGGATTTTCCATCGCACGACGCGCAACCCTGCACCACATCTTCCACCGCGATCGATTACATCGAAGCGATTTCGGTAATTAGGACCGTGCTGGAGCCCGGAGGAGTCCAAATGGACACATTGCCCCACGAAGAGCGCCCACGTCTCTCGCGCGCTGTAAATGGGCCAGGAGACCCATGATCTACGGATTCTTCTCCTTCCCTCCTCTCTGCTTGTGTGTGTGTATGTGTGTAGCCGACCCCTCCCTCTCGACTGCGGAGGCATTTCTCCCTTCGGCAATGACCTCTTCGCACTATCAGCCGGCCCCTCCCCTCTCTCTTCTAAACGCCTCCGCTCTCCGTCGGATGTCCGACTTTTTCCCGACATTCCTTCGCGAGTCGCAGTGGAGTAAGGTCAGAGAGGGAAATGAATTTCGTCTGCGCCTCGAGCTGACCGTTCTACGAGCTCCGATTCGCAGCGATAATGATACACTGACATTTTACCCCTGTGCCGCAACGTAAATTATAGCCTGGACGTTAAATGAATGGACGAGAAGTGACGCATCGAGAGCAGGAGAGCCAGGAAGATCTGCACTAAGCCATGCGACGACACCTTTTGCGTTTCGTTATGACGTACAAATATTTATCCAAACAGCACTGCATATTTCTCTCAATCCCAGTTTCTCCTTCTCACACTCATTGCTTTATTAACGACCGAAAAATCTTATCTTTAATGCCAAAATATTCGTATGGGATTTGTATATTTTATTATGATTACTTAAGGGTTTTAAAGTTTGTGTCCCCCAGAAGCTTATCCTAACCGGGAGACTACCAGATAATTACAATAGTTAAAAATAAAAAAAAAATTTAAAACCTAATTTGCGGTTTTATAATGAAGGGATATTTGATGATAAGGACAAAAAGTAAACAGTTATAGTAAAAGAATAACGAAAACACTCATATTGAAGCATGGTTGTGAATGTTTTAGAAACTTGGTTGTTGAGGCGAGAGGATAGGCATGGATTGGATGTTTTTGAGATCAGGTTGTGAAGAAGGATGGTAAGGATAAAATAGGTAGATAGAAAAACAAAAGATGGAATTCTAGACATAGTTGTGGAAGAGAGAAGTTACTTAGGAGAAATTCTAAGGAATATCAGGAAATGCAGCCAGTGAGAAGGAATAGGATGCTGAAGACAGTAATAGAGGAGAGAATGCTGAGAAATAAAGGTAGACGGAGGCAAAGAAAGGAAAGGCATTTTGGCTGGAATTAAAGGAGCTAAAAAGTATGAAGAGCTAAAGAAGGAATATTTTAGTATGTGCCTAGTATGAGGTTAATGAACACCATATTTTGTGTGATGTAAGTTAGAAGTACAGCAGTGTATCGTCCCAGAATCCTAGTCTAATTCGATGGACTAACACTAATAATAATAGTTGTTAATACCGTCAGTAACTTTGTACATTACATTGTATATCTTCTAGGAACCATTAACAGTTTTAGAGATTTAGTGAAATAGATAGAGAAATAGATTTAGTATGTGTTAATACATGGCGACTTAGTATAGAGGATATTACTCGACTACTTACCCGAGGGACTGATTTCCAATTAGGGTAACACCTCTGGCTACTCTTAGCTTCAACCAAGATATTTGTTTTTTTATGCCCGAGTTTTCTAGGAAAATGAAGGGAGAAATGGCAGAGGGACTGGCCCCGTTACCCTTGCGTACTCATTTCAAAACGCAGCGGGACTTAGCCAGAGGTAAGCCATCTAATAAGACGGAACTTACTAGTTAATTCCTACAGTCTGGTACATTTAAAACCGAGTAATTTTGCTAGTAGTGACAGTTTACCTTACGTTTGTCCTTATCTATAGCATGAGTAGTAGTTACATTTATGATTGAGGGGAGCATAATTCAGCCAAACCACGTATCTAATTCAGTGTCGCTTTGAAGCGTGGTACACGAGGAAAAAACAATAGAAAAACAGATGCATGAAAATTAAACCCCTGGGGATTGGAGCCCGGTTCTACTCACGTGATCCTCGAAAAGAATGTCTCATTTAGCATTCCAACGGTTTAGTCGATTTTTCAGTGCAGCGAGTGGATGAACTTGATCTGGATACGAGCGAGTACGGGAGCAGAAATGGTATCTACCAAAACGTATCTTCTAAACCTATTACTTAAAACAAAATATAAGCATGCGTGCTATGCTTAAAGGTGTGAAGTGCAACTTGCGGACGCTCCGCTTTCAGTAGTCCAGATTTGGAGAGGTGTTACCGTCTTCAAGAGTGGAGAGATTTAAGGGAAGCGGCAGCGACCGGTCCCTCTTTCTTTTTGTTCTCTCCCTCGCTTCCTGTCGTCCACGCCTCCTAAGGAGAACGAGAATCCATTAAGGAGACGCGCCCTTCCGAGATGCGAGAAAGTTTTCGGCCTCGCAGTAGCATTCCAGAATATCCACCTCTTCATCTATCCCCCTCCCCCTCGCATCCTCCTCTTTGAACTTTCTTCTTTTATTTCGTTCGCACTCTTCCCCGTATCGCTCTCCAACATGACGGGCAATTCATTCAACATCGACGAGCGGTGGAGATGCAATGGGCGGAAGTGGGATATCTTTGGTTCCAGCAAATTTGAAAATTAATATTATTTCGAACACCTTTCGTCCTCCGAACAAAGGATCATCAACGGCAGGATGCGTCGCGTGTGTTGAAATTAATGCCAATGTTTTAAAAATGAAAACGGTTTTCAACTATTTTGTGGGAAAAAGTTTATAAAATAATTCATGCTTGTGTAAGAACAAAATGATAATAACGATGACCATAAATAATAATAATAATTTTTTAAAAAGTTGTGTTATTATCTAGCGTTTATCATGTTTCTTCAATCATTATTATTGCTAGTTCTGTGTTACTAGTTCAACTGGATTGTCATTAAAAATTGATGCTACTTTCCTTGATCCGCTAATTAATTATGTTTGCCGTACCAGAACTATTTTCTCCAGATATCAATGGGAAACGTTCAGCACATCGTCCATTGGTTTACCAAGAGAAAAGATTTTATTCTTTATTGTCTTCTTTTTCAGAGATCGGGTTTGTGCTGTGGCTAGTGTATTGCTGACTTCCTATACCGATAGTTCGGGTTTGAATCCTGAAAGTATGAATTTTGAACGGCATCTCATTCCCTACTTGGGGTACTATGCTATGAGGAGAGTACTTCAAATGGAGTATGGTATGCCTCCTCTCGGAGGGCATGTTAAATTGTGGGTCCCTTGGCGCCCTCCGTTAAGCGTAGGATTTTGGCGACGCCTGGTTTCTCTCTACCCTTCCCCAAAAAATTGTACCCCTATCGAACTATCCACTTATTCCTAGCAATAGCAATTTCCTCAGCTGGCAGCTGCTTCCCCTGATTGCTACTCCAACTGCGACTACAGTTTTATTTTTCTTTGGCTGCTACCATGCACCTTTGATTATAAATTTATGAAATCCCGGTTGAGTATATTTAACACTAATAATATACCTTCATATATGTTTCTATGATGGACAATAACAGTTAAACCTTTATCCAGTAAGTAGAAAGAGATTCTTTATATGGATGGCACAAATCTGTTCTCCGTTGTGCAAATTTTGGAATATTAAAAATAAGGTACGAGCCGCACCTTAAAAAAATGGAGGTGTATTGCAGTGTACTGGATTAAAAAAATTAGGTGTGGTGCTGGAGGACTAGTTTTTTTTATATAGCATTCAAGGAAGAGAAATAAATTTAAATTTTTAATACTTTTCTCCACCAGACAATGATGTAACTAGCAAGATTATGAGTAAAATAGCCCAAATAGCTAATAGGAAATTCAAAAGGGGTTTTCATTATTTTCTCTATGTTGTCGGGCGTCAAGTAAATATTTTCTTTTGGGCGTCAAGTAAACTTGCAAACTAGCACACCCTCACTCGTTGTAGATACGAGGGAGAGTTTGCTCGTATATACTATGGAATCCCAAAAATATTGCCTTTACACAAGTATATCGTCTGGAACCGCTGAGTTTGCCGTATAAAACGCATGCTATTCCCATACAGTCAAAATTAGTACACTACATGTAAGACTACAGTGACCATTAGGGATAAATGATGACAACGAGGATACGTTGCTGGGTCACTACAAGATAATTTTTAAAAATTTTTTCCATTTTTATCGCTATAGAATTTCAATTCATAATTTCCAGGCAAGACTTCAGCTATTCAGTTATTATATTTTTCCTGATGTAAACATGAGTAAAGCCAGAAAGTAGCCAACGTTTGATTTACATGCGTTTCATTTTCTCGACCGACAATCTTTCCGATTCCTCCCACATTCACTTTTTGGACGAAATTAAAAAGTGTTTCATGAAGAAACAAACGGAAACAATGGAGAACTGACACATAAAAATATGAGAATGGATAAAATTACAAAAATATAAAAAATAATGCTCTTTGAACCTAACCTCTTAACCCGAATGGTGTTCGTTAGACTGATTTCATGTATTTTACCCCATCTTAGGAAGCTAAAAAAACAATATTTTATGAATTAACTTTTATTATTTCTTACTGTATGAGAGTAAATTAATTTGAACTAGGCAAACATTCATTATGACAAAATAATATAACCACAAAATATTGCTTGAAAATTGTTGCCAGCGCATTAATATACATACATTCCATTGCGGTTAAACCATTCCCAGTGGGGAGTAAACTAGCGGAACGTATCTTATAAGGTCTTAACTTTCCTCTAGAATTAACCCTTTTAACAACCTTAACTAACTTCCTCATTTTCTCCAATTCCTTACATAAGCTTTCTCTCTTACTCCAAACAAAATGACAAATGCTGAATATTAATTATTCAGCATTAGGCACTTAGGTAATTGTTCATGTCACTGATAACTTTGACATGCTTTTCTACATTCAACTCATTTCTTTAGATCCCTAATTATTTATTATAAATTGAGAATTCTACTTACGCAGATGGAGAAAAATACTACGCATCAATAGTTTTCCTTAATCATTTAACAAGTAAACTTTTTATTTTTTTCATAAAAACTTGATTATACTATTACCGGTTTCGACGCGTATATACCTGAAGATTTTGCCTATTCGTTGATACCGATAGGTGTGTAATAAAGGTTTTGTGAAAAAATACGAAGTACACTAATCAGGTGTTCATGTATTTTCACATAGTAGAGCCTGACACCAATGAATTTGGATTTTATTGATACTGGTGCCTAAATATCGAAAACAATTTCACATTTTAAAATATTGAAGAAAAATAAGGGTATCTAAAGATTTTAGAGACGTTAGTATTCATTGAATGAGTACTAAAATATCAGCAGCCAGAAATCCATGGTAGAAAACCTATTGATAACATAGTTTTCCTATAAATATTTTCACTACTGCCTGCAAGCATGTTTGTTTCTAAAACGAAACCATAGAGATTAATTAACTCATTTGGTCGACTATGATGTCGCTGAAAGTAGCCGCCAACAACTGATAAAGAATGTACGTGGAGGTATGCGTTTAAGTAGTTATTACTAATAAATAACCGAGATATCTGAATTAAGTTTATTCTGCATATTAATTTATCATCGTGTACATACTGTTGTATATTACAACCATTAATGTTGGTCTGTTTAGTTTCAGGAGGTCGTAGAATGAAGTAACTTCCAGTATGTATGGAGAAGATTAAGGCTGGCAGTATGATAATAATCCTTCATTTGAAAGGTTATGGTGCCAGGAAAATCCACGATGAAATAATAACTGTGTATGAAAATGATAGCCCGTCATATGCCACAGTTGCGAGGTGGAAAAGATATTTTCAAACAGGCCATATGTCCCTCTCGTCATGATCCAAGTAGTGGAAGATCATCACTCGCGGTAAATGCGGTCCTAGTGAAGAAAGTCATGGACTTTATCCAATTAGATTAAAGAGCAATCGTCCAAATGATGATGGATGAGACTGGTTTTAGTTTTGGCAGTGCGAGGAAAATTATTTACGAAGAAATGCAAATCTCAAAGTTGTCAGCGCGCTGGGTTCCATGACTATTGACTCCTTTTCAGAAGCAAACACGGAGCGATCTGCATTTGTGACCACGACGCGACTGACAATCATTGATTGCTATGTGGCTATGAAGTTTTGTCAAATCCACTCAATTCTCCCGAACTCGCTCCAAGCGACTTTTTCTTATTCCCAGAACTCAAAAAAATACATTGCGGGGTAGGAGATTTGACAAATAAAATGACGTCACAGAAGAGGTGGAACAATGGCGTCCGACGCAGTCTGCTAAATTCTGTAATGAAACCCTTCGAAAGATCAAGAAACGCTGGGAGCATTATATAACTCTGGATGGTCACTATACTGAGAAGTCTTAAGAATGGCTTTTCTTTCAGAATGGCTTTTTATGTTTATTTAAAAGTTTACGATACCCTTCTTACATGAATAAAGACGAATTTTTCTATGCAGAGATGAACACTTCCAAAGCAACAGTTCATGGATATATTTTTTGCAAATAAATCTTCCGAAGTGTGTTTATTTTCAGCTATATAGCCATTTAAAAGGAATAGATCAGGCGGCGATTATTAAAACCAGAAAAGGAGAAAGCGGTGGAAACAACTTTTAGCAGGCTGCCTATGAAGATGCTCCACATCCCTGAGCCCAATCTAATGTACTTTTATTAGCAAGGAAAGGTGATAATTTTATTCATATATGCGAAGCAATACTGGTGTATGATTTGTGGGGTTACTGCAGTTAATTTTTTTTCAAATTATTATCCTCTCTTGTCAACAGCTCTATCAAGGATATTATGGTTTTATCTCCCTTGTGCGGCGACAAATAAGGTCATTGTGATGCCAAATATTTTCTCGTTTCTTAGAAAACTAAACATTTGTATGTACCCTAAAATTTAAATCTCTCATTAAGGCATAAAGTTCAACTGCATCAATAACATCCTATTACATTTAGGCATAATATTTTTTTTCTCCATTAGCACATCGGGAAAGCGTGACACCTTCGCCTATGCACCATTGGTTCATTACTCCTAGCTTGAGAGTTACGCTAAAGTACATTGAGTTTTTTCACGTCCATTTTCAACATGATCATACTTTCGTAAATGACTAAGCTTTGACATTATCTTCACTTGACCGAAACTATACAGGGTGCTCGTTGTGTTTAAAGATGTCTTGACACCTTGCGGCCTAGAACAGTCCGTCGTTTAGTTTAGATTGCTACGACACTATTGCCCTGGGTTCTGGCTTTACGGATCTCTTCGTTGGAGGAATGACAAACAATAAAAAAAATCAAAAAATGTTAGGCGCAAAATTATCACCATCACTCGTATGTTTCTCTTCCGTACAGCGATGAGCTTCTCCTTCAATGAATTCCGGCAGTTAAGCGCCACTTCTCCCCTCAAATCCATCGCCTTCTCAACCCTCCATCGGTTTGCTTACTCATTCGATCACTCACTCTCTCCCTCTACCGGTGAGCACCTTAACCTATATATACGTTTTTTTTGTCGGCATAGCGACCCCCTTTAAACTGCTCGACTCGCAGTCCTCGTGTTTTACGCGGGCATCGTTGAATGCATGGTCTCAGAGGCCGACGATTCCTTCCTTCTCTCCTTTCAGCTGGAGAGGGCTTCGGGGAGACAGGACTTTCCTCATAATTTTCTTAGCCTATCGGGTCGAGGATTGGGAACAATCTGTTTCTGTCCGTCCTCATCTGTAGGTTAAGGCCATCAAAATGGTCGCTCTGTGTTCGATTGAGCTTGTGCTATAGGCCGCATTGCTATTGGGAGAACTCACAGCGTTTAACTGTGGATAGACACACGAAGCTAGCATTCACATAAGGGGTTCGAGGGATAGTTTACAGGGATCAAGCTGATACTATGTCTGGGGTGGACTCCGGGTGGTAGCCTGAGAATACCTGTAGTATTAATTTATGTTTGCAAAGGAGTGTTTCGTAGAACAGCCACTCTGCCGATGGCTACGCGTAAGGCAAAACTGCGTTCTAGCTATTTACCGACTTTGAAATGATTTACTATGCTGGGATATTTATTAAAAATCCTTTTGCTCTTTTGGTGAATTGTCTCTGGATGCAGGCATACTCTATATTCGGGTGAATCGAAGTACATACTGATATGGCGGTCCCGCTACTAGTGTATGTACAACGGCAAAAGTTAAAGAATTCCGAATCAAATGATTTGAACGATTACTTAGATATGAATTAACGCTCAATTGAAAAAAGTATCAGTGACTTTTTAGGACAAAAATATTTCGCATATCGTTAATTAGGCCAATATCGTACGAGGGATTTTTTATGGAAGTTTTACAGTTATCTATGTTTCTATTGAAACGCTCGATGCTAAGTTTTGCATGCAAATTATGTTCAAATGTCTTTCATCAACTATTCATCACCTGAGATACCCCAAGAATGACACAAATTAATTTGGGTCAAGATGATCTTCTCTGCAATCAACCGAAAGTTTGATTTTGATAGATGAGTGTAAATAGTCGCCCCTGTTTATTCTTCATACGGAATGTGAATTTCTTATTCTCAGGGTCGGGGGATTCAGTTCCTGTATCCCTCTCCGACGGATAATTTTCTCATTGCACTTCATTCTATTTCCACATGAAAGATCTCGATCTACTACTCGCGTCTATCTGTCGCAAGGATTTGGAAGAAAGGAAGTGACGTTTTGGATGACATCAACACATCTCATACGCTGACGCTCTAATTCCATTCTTTTATGCCGGTCTAGGCCGAATCAAATCGCCCCTTTGACCCCGAAAATTATTTATAAGCAAGAGATAAATTGCCCAAGGGCAATCTTAATCTGATTCTATCTTTGCTTATTGGTCCTTAATATATCGCAAAGACATGATCCTTCTCTTAACTTTGATGCTATTTAAAATACAGCAACACAGTCACAAATTCTAACAGCTCAGATTACATCTACATTTACATTAAATCCGCAATTCACCGGCGTGGTGTATGGCAGGTATTCATTCTACACCTGGCGTGCATCATAAAAATTATGCATTAGTAAAATTGTTTAGACTGACGGAGAAATAAGAACTCGGAAGCAGGAAATTATTCTTACGAACAACTTTACAAAGACTACAACATTCATGTTGTAGACTTCTCATGTGAGGCGAACTTTTTTTATTATGGATTAAGTAAAATAAGAGTTAGATGAACAATTGCTGACAAAAGGTGTATTTACTGTACGAATTGTAACCACACCTCAAGGTATAACTTTGTAATCTAGATTCAACACTTAAAAAAATTACACCCGGTAACTTTTCATATTTTAATTTGATATTACTTTATGCAAATATTATTGGATGTAGCTCATTTGGCATAAATATTTTTTTTCTGAGCATCTAGGTTAATAACCACTGTGGTCAACCATCTTTCGCGTGTTAAATAAAACCTGAAATGCCCCGGTTATACCTTAACATACTTAGTGATAATCTTACTTCCTTGACCTATTCTACCATACTACTAAGAGCTTAGCAACACATTTTTAACATAAGCACATAAGAGATGTGCTTCTACTCTTTTGTAAGAGATTTTTTTCATAACTCAACCTTCGGATTAAGTTCTTGATTTAACCTTAATGAACCCACTCACATGGTTACCTTTCCGCTTGCAAAGAATAGCGGATGAGAGATACGACGACAATTATTTAAGCGGAGTTATCCTCTGATAAAGATAGCAATGTAGTATTTTAGCATTGAGTAAAAGCATTCACCTCCACCGGACCTGGAACCCGGATCCCTCAATTTCCGGCTAAGTTCTTTTAGCTACAGAGGCGTCCTCTTTCAAAATGAATTTCTAGGGGATTTAAAGCAACAAGATATTATGAATAATAACTGAAAATACGTAATGTCACAATTGATCGTAGTCGTATGCATTACGCCCATTATGTATCCTCGGGGTTAAATCAACAATTAAGGCGTGGGGATGGAGATGGTTAATGCATTGGCTTCCCGCCCTGAATCTCGGAGGTGTCAGGTCTTTCGATGGCATTCTGATGTTGTCCTCTCCTTGGAGTGTTTTGTGGAGAGAAGTTTAAATGAATACGCCGGCCTTTTGGGGCAGTTTAAACTGCGGACCCCCTTGGCGTCTTTCGTTAAGAATAAGTTTATTTCGACGCTAGGTTTCTCTCCTCCGTCACCTTAATATTCTATCCCTACTAAATTATCTATCTATACCGAATGGCGAAACGTGCTTCGTTGATGGTCACCTCCTCTATCAATTACAAAGTGTTTTCCTAGGACCGATTCAAAGGACTTTGGGAGATACCGAAAGAGTTTCTTCAACGGAGTCATTCTCCGATGTGCACCGAAATGCATAAATTTCACAGTGTAAAAAATCGTCCATCTTTCACCCGGATCCAAATCCGGATTCACCCGATTTCCGCATTCCGGGCACTCGGGTTCGAATCATGGAGAGTTTTACACTGTGAAATTCCTGCATTTAGATTTTCCGCTGTCTAGAATAGTGTGAGCAGTTCTTAAATAAACCTCTCGCCATTACTTTTGAGGTTGCTGATCATACTCTTCAAACGCCACGGTGTCATTATTTTGAAGAGTTTGAGAGCAATCAATATTTCAACCCATGAATCGCAATAGTTCACGATTCTGACGACTTTGGAGGAATAAAGTACGCTACGAGTGTGTCATTACTGGTTTCTGTGATCCTGAGAGGTAATTTAGTCTATCCGAGGGTAATTTACAAGTGGAAGAGTGGAATGGAAGCGTCAGCATATACGGAGAGTGGATCCTCGTTCCATCACTTCCTTGCCACGCAAATCAAAAAAATGTCCTTCCCCCTACAAACATTAAGACGGTTATCATTCCTCAGCCTACAACTCGTAGTAACCTTAATCAATTTAAAGGGTGCCACTTATTACTAAAATCTTTGTCAATAAACTCTGCTCACTTCATGAGGGCTGCTCCATTGAGAAGAGATAATATCCCTTACGACGGAGCTGCATTTCCAACTGATATGCAACAAATACAAGGCTAAGATGAATGTATGCACAGACATTATTGAGAAGTATATGATAAATCTTTTAGTGTTTCATGAAGAAAGTGAATTTCCCACTAAAATGAGAGCAAGACAAGCAAACAGGATATGACGAAGTGTAAAAAATGGCTGAGAATCCAGACAAATAAATATGTAATAATTCTGCAGGTTGTCATAAACACAATGATATAATACGCATATTTAAAAGAGTGAAAAAAATGCAATGAAATCGTAAGTTATAATCAAAATCTTCTTCCAGAAATTGTGAGCTTCAGATCACTTAAAATCACTGAGGAAATTAATTTACTGAGCATTACTCAATGGGGTATCCTGTATAACAAAATGCATGCACCATCATCAAATTACACCTGTAAAAGATGTCACTGGATTCTTTAAAGCCAATCTTCTTCAGAAAAATATTAGCAGGAATCCCGATTTACTGCTCTACAAAATGTGTAATTCGGATTTTTTCCAAGATAAAGAAATGCTTCTTGACAAATTCATAAAGTCTGATGAAGCTATGAAAATATGCAATTATTTACGGCGATTTTTGGTGAAAAAATAATAGAGATTTGGCATTTTATATTTATTTGGCTTAGTGCCAATCAGTTCAAGATGGTCAATATTTTATTACGAATATAAAAGTATCATTATGTTGAGAAAAAGGTTACCATACGCAATCTATAATCAAATATTTCAGAGGACTGTATCAGCATGATAAACAAGTACAATGAATTAGCGAATGGAACGTACCATCGCACCGAAAATTCTCCAAGGCCATATTAATCACAAAAGGAAAAGTTTTAAAGCAAATGACTAGATGCTTCACTACGAACATTCATGGCCGCACATCGTAAATGGAGCTCTGAAGCTTGACCATCGCCCGAAGCTTTGAGGACGGTGGCTGAGTAAATCGCCGAAACGTTGGCCACTGATTACCTGACCCCGGCTGGAAATCCGAGAGAACTCCATCTCTCGCCAATGTTATTGCTGACTACCTCACACAAATCAATGTGAAGAGAGCTCCTCATGATCTCTATAAACTAGACTCGTAACTGTGAGCCCCATATGACTTTTGACCCCTCCCCAATGTGAAGAAACACCTCAATGGAAAGCGTTTTTCATCATTAAAAGGAATGGATGAACTGAATATGTTACACTTAGTAACGGCTGCCGCTGACGAAATCCACAAGTCAAATCAATTAAACTGTATCTACATTAGCATTAACCTAACAAAATAAGATATGGCGAAATTAACAATAAGACTAGATAACGCTAACAAAATAAGGATAGCTTCACCTGAATAGATTATGAGAATAAAAACAATTAAAACCACTCTATCATACGTTCGTCTTAGATCTCGTGACTAACAACCGCTATGGAACACAACTTTTCAAAAAGAGAAGAAACAGATTTTAAATTAAGTACCTGAAGCAGATTAGACATGCGTTTTGGGGGATGAATAAACAATGAATTTGTTGTTGCTATTTGTATGAATTTGTTGTAATGCTTTCAATAGGAATCGAACACGGATAACTCCTTTCAAACGGGCGTAGTGGAATGGCTTTGGATTTACTGATTATCTCCACGGAACAATGTTTAGAAGCGCTGGCGAGAACAATGATAATTGCGCCTGGTGTGGTCACCCATTTTTCGAAGGGATAACGATTTTCACGCCTTAATTCCAGTGAAAGTAGATTTCTGTGAAGATTCAAGTGCCTTATTTTGACTACTCACTAAAAGCTCTCCGCTCTTGTTCCTGTTAAACTTTGAAATGTTAATTTTATTCTACAAACCTCGAGAACACTACTAGCCACTTCGAAATTTCTTTATGAAATCTGTACATTGGGGAAGTACACCACTGTCACTCTGATAATCAATAGTGTTGCAAAATAGCACTTCATCAAAGAGCGAGTTCATATTCTACGTCAAACGGGAAGGGTAATATGTTGGATTGCAGAGGACTGTGATTATCTAGTTAACTATGTAAGATTTATGCACATTTAAAAGCCCACGTGATTTTGTTCCTTCAAAATAATTTATCGCACAATCAAATCTTCATTAACATGCATACATTCGTATTTCTCGCGTACTGCCACAAAATTATTTCTCAGACGCATTCATGCATAGATACATTCTATTAATTTCCTTTTAACACTCGATTTACTATTATTAATGAATGAGCCATGACAGTTGAGAGTCTCATAATTATTTATACGTAATTATTATAAAAACATTTAAAAGTTGCAGTATTGATGCATCTCGGCAGCATTTATAGCCTTTGCTCTTTACATTATAAATATAAATTTTAAATATATTTTATTTCACCTCATCAATGAAAATTATTTTTTTAATGTTTTTAATACTGAGGTAATTTTCCAAATTTTGTAGATCATCATCCTGTATTAAGATAAAGTAGGAAACAACGTATCGAGGTCATAGATGTTTTTAATGAGTGATATTTTTATGCCACGCCTACTCTTTTGGCAAACCCTTAAAGACACTGTGGATTTCGGGCGGCTGCCTTACACTAGCATCAAGTTATGTACAGGTTGAATGACGCGATTTTACATTGTACCCATATCTGCGGTCTCGATACCAATAGATATTTGAGCCATGAAAAATAATTTGTAACTCTTGCTTAAATTTTCGGCCGGGTACGACAAAAGTAAGAAACATTTCCGCGTTTGTCATAGACGCTTCCATTTAAAATACCACTAGATATTAATTTAACACCTTCGCTTTAAGAATCTCTAGCTCCAATACCTTCTATTTTATACATTACTACAGAAATATTCATGAATGGTTTTGGTAACTAATGAGGGAAACAATTACATTTTCATCGCTTAGGCATCAATGGCCTTCAGTAAAACCGTGCCAACGTCAATATTCTACTTCTTGAACCTTTATCTCTTGGTTTGGAGATGCCAAGTAAGTAACTATGGCTGACCTACTTAAACGAGATCGAATCTCGCAGGAGACATAAAAATCCCTGAAAACGTGGATAAAAACCTGCGCGGTATAATTTATGGGTCCGAACAGGAGACATCCTGTCGATTATATTGGCATCTACTCGGCACCTCCAAAAAAACGATTTAAAAGATTAATGACTGCGCCGTTAATCACACTTTCTAGGCGTTCAAACACAACATCGGAAGCGAATAGAATTGAAAAATAAAAAATGTGGTGATCTTAGGTGTGTACTCGTCGGTAATGATTCCTATAACACTGGAAAAAGCGTTTAATTTTGTCATATTAAAATTTATTTTCCAATAGATTCCCAAATTTTCTTTCACCCCTTTATCATATATCTCCGGACAGGAATGCCATGGAAATTAATCAATTACTACCACATTTCAGGCCCTTTGATGCTCCGTATGAATAATCACCGGCCCCTAAAATCAATCTCTGGACTGACGATAATGAGGGAATAGTGATAATATATGGGAAAAAGGAAAAACAGTAACGGAATTCATTTATAAATTCGACATTAATCCGTCCTATAAGGCGAACAAACCAAATACTTAATAAAAATTAATAAAAGGTATTTTTTAATTTAAAACTTGATAAATAGCGTGGATTTCACCGAGATCGGAAGCCACTTTTTCCAGCAATATATTTAAGCCGGATGGATTGATCAGGGAGGCTAAGCTCCCTTCTGCTAATCCAAAGGTCACGGGTTCGAGTTTACCGTTGGAAATGGGTCCTCCTATCGCTACAGCATTATGGTCATGACAGAAAAGAATTTTAAATACAATAGGAAGTCGTTTATGAATCGTGAGACAGCATATGGAATGAAGAAAATTATTTGAATAGAAATAACTTTTTTAATCAATTTAACCTACTGCTTCTCAATCATGCTTAATATTGACAACTATATTTTATGTTGAATTCAATACCTTTGATTAATGAAAGTTGTCATAACAACATTTTAACAACTAGTTGATGAATCCATCCTCTTTTATTTACATAATAAAAATACGTGGTCTTCAATAAAATATTCTATTGAATTGAAATAAATCCAGTTCTTCTTCCGCTTATAAATAATACAGCGAATGATTAAGAGAATAGTGGCATTAATAATAATATTGATTAAAAACATGTTTATTACGAGTTATGGGAGAGTTTTCCATGTAACTTAACGATAGGAAACATGAGAATAAGTGTGTTTCTATTACCCATTACCAAGTCACTATAGAATATTTAAGAACCAAAGGTGAATTGGAATGAATAATTTTGTTGAAAAACTTAAAGAGCATGACCGACCACCTCGCTTCATCAAAAATGCAATTATCGTGATTCCGATCAAATATGATTTATGCATCGAAAATATCACCCCCCCCCCTGTGCGCAATCCTTGTTGACGCCAAGGGAGGCGGTAGTATAGGAGGATGCAAGCCATACCTCAAGTGACCCACTTCAAGTGTTGGTGACTCGAGAGGGAGAGATTTGAGCATCCGTCAAGATATTCTTGTATCGGTAGAGGGAAGTCGTGAAGGAGAATGCAACGCTGCACTCCCGTGCGGGAGTTTTGCAAAAAAAATAGGAATGACGCGCAGCCAGTCACGTGACGCCGAAGTGACGCCCCGTGGGAAGTCCGCTGTCAACGCTCTTCGCCGCGCCTGCCCTCCAGATCCCCGCCTCCCAGCGCCCTCACCCCCGACTCGACCAACGTTCCCCGCCCTCCGTGATCCGCATCCTTTGCCTATCCCACGCCCTCTTGCTACTCTTCTCCATAAAAGTCCACGGTAGCCGTTGAACAGTCGCCAGGGGCCACTGTCGTTCGATCCCATTGTTTGGCGTCGAAGAGTGTCGAGAATCCAGCGTCAATATGTCTTCTCTCTGGAAGCAGGTATCCTTCCCTTTCAGGACGGGAGCTTATTTTCAAGAAAGAAAATACTCCGGGGAAACATTGGGAGCAGCGAGGAGTTGAAAGGAGTATCGGCGAAAGGAAAATATACATACATGCAATCATTATCGGCGATAATGATTTAACTTGTCCGCAGACGGAGTGAGGTTCTATTTTGAAGTCTTGGTCTTCGCTCACTCGGCTCAACCAATTATAAGAAAACCATCTTTCCTTTTTAGTGAAATGAATGGGAGAAAACTGCACTGCTCAAGTATCGTAATTACGGGTACTAGTGTACGCGTACGAATAATCTTGAGAGTACTGTCCAGAAATGTATCAAACCGCTATCAATCAGTTAGTTTTCCAATTAAAAATCACCCCCAGGGCTTAAACTACGCTCCTATGATTGGTTAAAGGACACCAATAGCAATATTAGGCGGAACTGGAATTTTTCCGAAATTATTCCTTATTAGGAAGAATGGACAATGACGCAGGACTGGTAAATAATAATTGCATCAATATGCTGTTTAATATTGCGACATGTATGCCTCTAATCCTGTGGTCATGTGTTATTCCCTCTATTGGATGTTACCCAATGATTTACTATTTGATGTTACCCAATGCCTGCTGCATCAATTCACCTATAGCCAACCAATAAGGGGTTTTGACACGGACCGACGACCAGTTGATGTTAAAGCATTCACTCCATCAAAGTAACAACGCTAGCGGAATTGGAATTTTTTCGGGATCAGGACTATCAGATGCGTCAAATGGACAGGAACGTTTAGATCCGAGCAAGTTGATTCATTGAAAGCCTCATGGAAATCAAAATGAGTCCATTCGGAAATTAATCAACGGATTTAATAGATCTTTCGCATTTTAATTTTATTCTAACCAGCACTAATCACTGCTTCGTTCTTCGAACGTCTGCTGCCATCGGGCCATCAACGACAAACAGAATTACTTCACTCTCAAACAAATCAGAGCGACTAACCAGAAACAGTATTATTTAGCATATACTGAAAATTGCGGGTTTAATTATGAAAAAAATATTTTCACGGGCCGACACTAAGTTGGATTTGTAATGCTCGGTCTTCCACCGCTGTACTTTGCGAAAAGTCAATATTTTCATTAATGTGATAAAACGAAGTGACATTTAATGAATCCCTTTGGTTCCTCATTGCCTCAAACCTTTTTCGATGCTTTATTATTTTGAGACCTATTATTTAAAACTGAGATGAACATGGCTCTCCTCACGGAAAAAACATGAGAAAATGCGAACACGAACGATTTCGTTCAAGCTAAAGCTCTATTGGTTAGGATATATAGTATTTAAAGACAACCCCTTACACATCCAGTATTCACTACCAGCTGTGACTTCGGTCGATTTGGAAACTCTATTATAGAGGCTTACCGGTAAAGGGTGAAAATAAAATTTAAAAAAAATCAATAACAAGCTCAAGTTTTCGCATGAGCAACTAAGGGGACTGCAGACCACCGTTCTTCCCGGGAGATAAAAAAAATTGGACGCGTTCATTCCGTCTGTATCCCATGCTCCAGTAGGTTAGTCGCGCGGTCCAACTCGGAAAAAAATGGCTTAGTGCCAGACGCACAAAAAAATGGTGATTCATGGCGGGCGGGCACACACCCGCTCAGCCAAAAAAAAAGAACAAGGCAGACAGCAGGTGGGATGATCCAACTGTCACATTGGGACGACTGCATCGTTTTCCTTCCTACGTGTGGAACTCTTCGTCGATGTTACGTGTGAACGTGGAGATCAAAAGCAGACAGTAGGTTCAAGGACACGGTAGGAGGAAGAATGGTACGAGCATTGTTAAGCAGGCTATCACAAGCAGTCACTTTTCGCGTTCAACATACTCAATTCGTCTCCAGGGGTTGGAAAAAATTGTTAAAAAAATGGATCGATTTTCAATTCCGAGAAACACAGGAATGATTGTCAACTGGATCATTAGAATATTCTAATCATTGGAAATACTTCAAACCTACTTCTAGAGAGACTTGGCATAATGTAATATTAACTGTAATTTGCACTTACGTAGTGTCCGCCCAATGATTAAACTGTTCCAATAACTATCTACATGAAATTGTATTCTTTCACAAGCTTCCACTTCGTATTCAATAGAACAATAAAAGTTTGCACGCACATTTTAATAAATGAAAAGCTCACAGTGAAATTTATTCGTTCCCATAATAAATACGTTATCCCAATAAATGATAGAATCCAGAATAATCAACAATGAAATTAATGTTTATTCAAGTATTTGTTTTCACTTCATGTTATGTTGTCCTGAAACTTGTCATTTTTACTATCAATTACGTAGTTTCTATCACTTACTCAATCTTATTACAGTTTACGAGTTTATACGAGTATTTTATAGGATTTTGAGCTACACTTTTTATTCCCTAACAGATAAGGCCTTGAGGCCTTGATAATGAGTAGCAGGTGTCCTCAACGATATGGTATGGAGTAATAAATACAAGCCAAAATAAATAAAGTTGGAAAATAGAAAATTCAAATTAGACCAATACTAACTTAATGATATAAAATCTAGAATGGGAACAGCATTCACAGATAGGTATACTAGATTCAGTCAAAATGAATAACCTCGGAAAAATACTTGGAAGAACTGGAAGAGATCGAATAAGTAAATTAAATAAGAGAAGAATGTAAAACAACACAAGTAAAGAATTGGGCCGAAGATCAAAGAAGATGTGGAATAACCACATAAGCAGAATGGAAGACCAAAGGATAGCGCAGATTTTGAGAGATAAGTGCTCAAAGAAAACTTAAACATTGGGTGATATAGAAAGAGATGGATAGAATGTACGGACGTGAGGATGATAAATAGGTAATTGGCAGACTGTAAAGCACACGAGGAGGAGTAATCAGTGTACAATACCTCAATTAAAATGACGACATTGCAAAATGAAATGCCTACGCTAGGACATTCACTCTACATCGAAGTCATCGATTAAATCGCAACCTACGAGTACCGATTAAGTTCGAATTTGCATTCAATGAATTATTATTATGACCACCTTCTCACTTATAAATTACCTGAAGAATGTGGTAGTATTTTTTTAAGACTATTAATCTCTCAATTATTATAGTAGGACTTCAGAGCAAGAGAAAAAAGTCTTCACATTCTGAAAAAAGTATGACTTCAAGGTTTACACATTTCTCTCTTTGTAAAACATTCAACTTTAATCCAATTCAAATTTAAGTCGTTTCCTAATTATTTCCTGAAATAGTATATACCTACTTAAATGTTGTTCAGAAAGACTCCAAACGGGAGTCTTAAAAATTGATTCTGCTTACATCACATGCTTCCTTCGTTAAAAACAATCACGGCAGACTCTACCCTCACTTCCTAATTAGCCACACACACACAAAGTAACATCTAACGTCTGTGCGGTATTGGATTTTTGATGTCGAGACACGACTTCAGAGAAATATTATATATACTTCTCTTCGATATTTCGACGATATAAGAGCGATATCGGTGTTGAAACGAGAACAATACCGGTGAAACTGTTGACAATGTCGAGGTGGACATTTTCTTGATATACATATGCGTCGACTTCCAGTGTCGTATCGACTCCAATAAATCTCTCTAGCTGCCATTTCGTCTGTTAAATCGGCCAGTAAAACCCAAAAAGAAGATTAATTAAAAATTGGCAATTTTCCATGAAATAAAATTTAATACGACCGGCTACAATGTAGCTACATCATCATCAGACCAGATGATGATGTAGTTGCATTGAAACCGGTCGTATTAAATTTTATTTCGTGGAAAATTGCCAATTTTTAATTAATCATCATGCTCCACCATATCATCTAGTCTCTTTTTATCCAAAAAGAATAATTTAACTTCGACAACTTCAATTGGTTACGTATCAAAACTCATCCCGAATGATTCACACAGAGTTGAGCTCGGATGGGGAGAAATACTTCTTAAAATCTATAGCTATATTTTTGTAAGACTTCCTTCACCTTTACAATGGTTGGCGTAAATTAGGAGTCACTATTGCCGCACGTGTACATAATTCCTCGATCCAATTCATGAGTATATAGCAAATGAGTCTCACTCCTTCAAAACATACGGAGCCATTTGCTACTATCGTGCTTTTATGATGTATTTCGTTTCAGATATGCCAATACCCACGTTGATTGTCACGTATATTCAGTATGAACATTGATATGAATAGCGCTCTAAGTAACCATTCCAGCATCGAAATCAATATTTCACACATTATGCGACGACACCTTAAGTCAGAATCATCAAAGTTAATGTCGTCACCCTCTGGACATGTCCTACATGGACGTGTCCTACATCCCGAATCTCATTCATAGTTTCCTCCACTTCAACCGTTCCCTAACATTTCTCGAGTAGACAGGTTTCTATTTTCGAAAAATAATGACCACCATATCACTTGAATTTTCGAAACTAGCCGCTGTATTCATTCCTATAAAACTATTAATGTTAGCAAATATAGGTTGGATAAAGCAAAAACATTTTGTCACACTGCCCTTATCCATTTTTCAAAAACCATCTTTGCCAGTAATGAGCGAGTCATGTGACCCAACACAACGTGTTATTTATTTAAGTGGATCAATAGCAGTATTGTTCCCGATTAATCCTTTTGAACTATTTTGGTACAGCTGCACAAGCCATGATTCACTCTGCCCGACCCTTCCATCCCCCCTTTTCATCGATCCAATGTGTCGCCTTTGCCGCCGCTGTGGTGAAGCGACGGAAAGTAAGGATGAGGGAAGAAAAAACGAAGAAATGGATAAAAGCTGAGACATTTTGCGTGAGAAAAAATTCAAGATGAACAGCAGCACAAAAAATACTAGAAATTAATAGAGCTGGTACATGGGACCTGAGAATGACATTCGTTCCTGGCATTTAGACTTGAATAATGATTCTCTCAATTGTCAACTGCTTTCTATTTGGGACCCCTGAAGCTGGTGAGATGATCTACGTTCGGCATCGATTGCAGTTGGATAAATTGGGCGAGGAACGAATTTGAGAAATAATTAATGTTACTGAGAGACGATTTTTATTCTAAAATGCCCATTGCGAAATATCTTAAAGGGTTCACAGTACGAGTAGTTTGACCAATTCTGCGATGAAATTAAAAAGAAGGTATCTACTATGGACAACTAGGAACTGATTCAGTTGGGGAAAAAAAGAATTAACGCTGGAAAACCTCGACGACACCGGGGAAATAAAATGAGAACTCTCGAGGGTAGATGATGAAACAACCCAATCCACTCATTTTGATTCCTCGGTTGTTGTAAAAAAAATTGGGTCACTGAGAGGACTTCTTTTAGAATTGGCGATATAAGAGAGCGATGGAACACTTTGTACCTTGTCAAAGTTTTTACGACCAGGAACGGTGCACCAGGGTTGTTCAAACTGTGCCATTTCCTGGGAAGTATTCTTGAGACAAGACTAAAAACGAGGGGAGGAAGGGCAAGGGAGCTGGTATCGAGCGAAAAGAAAGGGAAAAATGAAAAGGAACGGAAAACAAACATCGAGAGAAGGGCGAGAGAGCGATGCTCACATGGCGGTCGCTCGTCAATGGGAGCGAGGAAACTGAACGCGACCGTCGGTCGTTTGGGCTCCGCTGCTCAACATGTGTCTGATGTTTTTAGTCGAGAGACTGCGTGGGCGTTTGCCTACTCCCCATTTGTCTGTGTGTTCGCTAAGGAAGGCTGTCGACTCGGAAATGCTGCGGCGTGCTTCGTTTGAATTCTCGCAGCGACTTACTGAGAGGAATGAAGGGGTTGTGGGAGTGGAAAAGATTATTTTTCATCTCCAACAAGGAGGAGCGAGGTCATGTGTCCCTCTCCATTACGTGTTTCTCATTCCACGACCCCCTCTGGGTAATATTCTCCCAAAAAAATCGTCAAAAATGAATGACGGAGTATGGTAAGTTCTCGTCTAAGCATTTTGGCTAATAACCAACAAATAGTTTTAGTTAATAAATATCTTACTGAGAGTAAGGGGTTAAATGCATTAATTATTATTGATATCCTTCCGTTTGAGGTAGTTGTAGATGGATACATATTGCACTAACCTTCCAAGCTTGCCCTAAAAAGACAACCTGATATTGATACACTAAGAACGACAGTAAACCCTTTTCCATTGCGCATTCCGTCTTCCTCCATTCATGCCTATCTATTTTCCCCCAACTCGACTTCCTAACGTTCTCCCTTCTAACATAGTCTTCAACATCCCGTCGCCAATCAAAATGCTCTGCATCTCCTTTCCTGCCTCCTTTGGGTTTCTCTCAACTATCCCTTCTCTCCCCCCCCCCATCATGCCTGGCAATACTTCGTATTTACATTTCTATCCAATTCTACCTATCCCATACTTCTCCACATACATGTCTCAACGACCACCAATCTACGCTTATCGTCTAACTTCAAAGGCTATGTTTCCGCGCCGCGCAAAACCACGCTATTTCAAAATTTTAATTTAACTTTTTAAACATCCTTATGACACGTTCCTGTTGCCTGTTTTGTCCTCTGCTTCTTTTATTAATGCAATTGTTTTTCTTAAATCACAATTAAATGTAATAATGACTTTTTATTGAAGGAATTCGCTGCGATTAGTTTTCTCAACTTAATTTTTTCATCTGTTGATCAAGTTCTCAGTGGAATGAAATATTTTGGAAAAAAATTATGGAAAATATAAAAATTCATTAAAACATTTCTCTACCCAGGACAACTCTCCACCTCCTCGTATCGTGCCTTCCCGAAACGCTTGAAAAACCACAGATTGATCCAGAGAATAAAACGGTGCAAATATTCCCGTAAGGACCTTATACTTACGAATGATAGCCATAGGATCTGCTCTTGTTTGGTTAATATCGGACTTATTTAAGGAAGACGGTCGCGTGACAGCGCTGGAGTTATCCTCTCGTTTATTGACTCCGTAATACAAACCGTGCAAAACGTGATCGTGACATCACCGATTGATCGATGCCACTTCCGCGACGTAGGCCAATCGGGAATCCAACTCCTTGCGTGCTATCCAGCTATAGTGCTTCAATTATGCTCTCTAAATTTATGAGCTGGACCTAAGCGTGAGAAGCTGACGAGATGGAGTGTCGGGCAGGAGGAGTGGAAGAGAAAAAGAGAGAGACAGAGAGAGACGGAGTGAGAAACGGAGGTAAGTTTGCGAGGCCTTTCTGGCTGGCATTGCATCCGGAACCTCATGCCCGCCATTTGTCATGATCTCGAACGGAGAGCGACTTAACGCCTACGCGACGGCAGATGGAGCAAGGAAGTGCGCAGGCCATCAGAAGAGTAGTGGAGAAATATTTTCCCAACTAAGGGAGGGTCGAGGGGACTTCTAGGGGGATTCATGGCGCAGGGCACGGACGGGAGACGAAAAAAAATTACACCACGGACGTCGACTTATCACGCGGCGACCGTCTAAATGCATGGGAGAGTCTCTCATGAAATATCTATGCATTGGAACATGTGTTCTTCAGAAGAGATACGTGGAGGGAGGGTAAGAGGCGTGTCGTGTATTTGCTGACAGCAAAGTATTTGAGTCGGACATACAGAATGACATTATTACAGGGAAAAAACGATTGCATATATGAAATAAAGATAAATTGTTGTCATTCTCGCATGAATTCAGAGGGAAAAAAATGTAATGACAGATGATTTCGTATTCAGCCATTTGGGAGGGAGGTATGGGATATTTATGAAGTCATCATGAGGTCAACTGATATAATGATAGGACGGGCTTAATAACTAACGTGTTCTTCATGAAAGCCAATTTGTCGACGCATATGAACTGCACTAGTTTTAATTAATTTGAAACACTTAGAACTCTCGTGGAATACGAGGTAACACCTAACGTAACGCCTACCCAATTTAAGGATGTTAAACATCCTTCGTCAAACAAAACGGGAAAGTAAAAATAGTAATCCATCAGTAAATATGGATTTATCGACATAGAAATTTATACTTAAAACTAATGTAAAAGTTGTTAGATGCCACTAATAATAGCAGTAGTCTACCGGCTTAGGGTAGGTTTCGGATGAATACTGGGATTACAAAGTACAGTACCGTACTCCAAAGCCCTAACTTACATGAGACAAAATATTCTTGGACCCCATACTACATATTTACATAACCTCATTTTACAATACAAATCATTCTTTAGCTCAGGATACCTTTCTTTATTCCATCCTTAACTCTTCTTTTCCTCCATCAATCTCTCGTACCCAGCATTCTCCCCTCTATCACTGTCACATGGATCCAACTGCCTCTCAGTATCTACGAGTACTGCATTCACTTGTTATATGCCATATTTCCTGATTTTTTTGTGACGACATACTGTAAACTATTGCAAGCTTACTTGGTATTTCAACCGAATATCTCTCCAACAGAATTCGAGCGATATTCATAGAAATGGATTCACTCTCAAATATTATTTCTGGATTGAGGGAGACGAACACAGAACCCTCAGTTTAGGAATCCTTTAGTCATTCTGTAAGTTGCCCTAAGATAGGTTCAAACGATTTCAGTTCTACATTTTTCTTAGCTTGGTGAACACGCGAGTTCTTTTCACAGGTTACACTAGAAAAATATATTTTCTTGAAGATGGAAGTCAAACCTAGGATTGACAAGAAAGAAATGATACGAAAGAAAATTAAGAAATTGTTTTTCTGAGAACCAAATATTATTCTTTGATTTTCACTTGAAATCACTTTCAAACGTTTGAATTCCTAAGACATATCAATAGTCAATTTCTTCTGCACTATAAATTCTCAGGTTAATCATAGACATTTAATATGTTTCTCTTCGTTGAATGTTCTCATTTTATGCATTATTTCCCAGCTACAATGATTTTATAAACAAAAAAGCGCATTAAACAATTTGTGGATGTAGAATCATTGAAATATTTACTTAAAAATAGGATGTCTTACTTTTTAGCTACGAATTTTCCCATAGTAAGTTGAAAAATTTAAACTTTTATGCGTGAACCTAAAACTTAAAGGTAAGTATGTATACTGCTTAGGTAAAATGCTTTTGTTATCATGCGTCCATTTCTTGAAATAGGGAAAAATCCAATCTACAATGAGGCAGTGGAAATAATAATTAAATTAATTAGCTCGGCATAATATACTTACTATCAGATAGTTTACTAGAAAGCTTACTGTTATGGACCGTAGTCACCTGAAACGAATTTGAAATACCCGGATTCTTATCATGTAGAATGCAACTTAAAAATGCCAGCTTAGTGCAATTTCTGCCGAAGAGCGGTATTAAGTTTAATCTGAATACGAGATATGTATGTTGCATTAGTAACACTTTTGTGTTCAACGTATTTAAAAATGAAGTTACCAATATATTGTGCAAATATACAGAATGCATATCATTGCGAAAGAACAACTTTCATGCCTCGTAATCGATCACTTATTGAATAAAATGGTGGAAATGCTTCCAGAATCAGAGTAAACTTTTCAAGCATAGAAACCGTACATTACGCGCAAGATAGCGCTTGCCGGAGTTCAACTTTATTTACCTCAGTAAATTGGCTTATTTCCATCGCCGTCGCTTAGTATTCACGTCGCTTCCCAGCTACGGAGGTTACCCTCAGACGGTAGCAGTTGGTTACCTCGGGCCGCTCGGTGCAAGAGACGTTCACATCAGAGTTTAAAACCTTCTCATTCTCTATCTTGGATCTTATTCAAACGCGGGATGGTGAAGTCAAGCTTATAACACGATAAGGAAGAGCTTAGTTTAACACTGACCCGGCCTCTTTGCGAGAAAGGAAGGGAGCCTGAGCATAACCTCTATTACCGACTAACATGAACACATTACTGCTGTGCACGACAGAGGTTTATCATGCTAAGACTAACTTGCTCCCATTTATTGCTAGACGAACTAACTACGACAGTGATACCAACAGATTTACTTCGGGATAAAAAGGTTAGTTATGGGCCCTTATCTCGCTGAAGGGATGTGCCGTTTTCATTCCTGATAATTCTCCGTCGTTACTAAATAGGAACATACGTTTAAATACTACATCGTTTTTCAGCGAGATTGAGTAATATATTCTAATATTTAATAATTTATCCAAGTTAGTGGTAATTAAAGTTAGTTTTCACGTTTTATCCTAGATATTCCGATAAATCTCTTCCTAGCATACGAGGGAGAAGGGGATTATTATTGAAAGAATGAACTTGGCGAGTGGTCTGAAACTTTTGTGTGAAAAATCAGAATGGCAGTCACCAATATCAAAGTTCACTAAAACTATTTTAAGTGTATCCATCGGTTTTGGTTTCGATAAAGAAGATGTGTTATTGATAATTAATTGATTAAAAATTAATTTTAATTTTGTGATTTAAGATTTGTTATGTTTTGAAAAAATCAATTAGGTAAGAGGAAAGTATTCATTCAATTGAGGCATGCCTCTGATTCGAGTTAGGTTTTATCTGCCTGCAACTGTCCCTAACGACTATTTTCTTCTACGAATCGCGAAAGAATACATTCATTTTCCCCTACGTTATTTCCTTCTTCATTGTATTCGTAACTTAGTTCCGCCATCTGAAAATATTTTGGAGGAAATGTTTTATATTGTCTTCCTTCCTCTTCCTCGCTTAACCAACTTTTGCCCTTCTATCGCAGCCTTCAGGATGACATAAACTTGCAATATTTACTGGAAATACTTTTTATGCCTTTCATAAATAAATAAAGAAAGGATACGAAATGTAAACAATTAACGATTTAAAATAATGAGAGGAAAGAAAAACTTTAACTTTATATCCTACATAAGCGCAGTTATTCCTGGATATTAATGTGTAAAACACACCGAGTACGCAATAGTTTTCTTATTTGGTGGATTGGAAGCATAGGGGTCAATAAAATACTTGCAACTCCCTCTACTCCCTGACCCGGCCTTAGGGATGCAAATATTTATCGCTTTTAAATCTCGGCCGCACCCGCTGGCTGAGCACTACTTTGGTTCAACCCAAGCCAAATTATCACTGAAAGAACAACTTCCATAGCAAATCTGTCCTTAGCTATCGGGCCATAAATATTAAAGATAATCGGGAAAAATTGTACCTTGAGAACATTATTTTAAGTAAATAAAAAAGTTGAGTATGTTCATTTACAACCTCCTGTCCGTCGAAAAAGTGTTTTTCGCTGTAATAATGAATATGTAATTCTGTTAAAACTACCATAAAACCATAAACACAGTAATCAACCCGAAAGGTCGGTTTAGTAGGTGATGGTAGAGCTCACCCATGTACCAAGCCCGACGGCGTGTGAATATTCACACATCAGGGTAGGGGGGCCAGTTCCTTTCCCTGTGCCGGTTATGGTTTCCCAGGAAGATCTGGTACCCGAAAAATCAACTAGCTTGGGTGGAACTGCAGGTGCCCAAAGTGTGCTTGCCCGGGAATCGAACCAGGGACCCTTTGGTCAGCAGTCCAACGCTCTACCCGCTAGACCACCGCGACCCGCTGTTAAAACTACATAAATTGAAAAATAAAATGGTTATTGTCGAAGTCCACAATACATATTTATTCGGGTAGTCCAGAGGTAGAGCGTTGGACTACTGACCAGAGCGCTGAACTTGTAGGGCCCCGGTTCGATTCCCGGGCAAGACCCTCAGCTTTATCCAGGCTTTGTGATTTTTCGGTTACCAGATCATCCTGGGACACCATAACCGGCCCAGGGAAAGGAACTGGCCCCCCTACCCTGATATGTGAATTTCACACGCTGTCGGGTTTAGTAGTTGGTGAACTCTACCATCATCTACCAAACCGACTGTCGAGTTGATTCCTGTTTATAGTTTATTTTCTGATTTTCTGCCAAATTTTCTTATGCCAACTGTGGTTAAGAATATAGATTCAAAAACAATAGAACAAAAGAGAAATCCCGAGGAATCAACATATTGCTCTCTTATTATCTTGACAACTGATGATTAAAAAAATATTTTTTCAATTTCTGGTGCGGACGGCACTAGAAATCTGAGTTGGTTTCATTCTATCATTTCTATGGGTAGGAATACGGCTTCATAATTGGGAATATACATGCAGGACTTCTCTCAACTGAAGTAAATTTTAATTAATCATGACCTATGAAACGGTGAACATACATTTGCCACCGCGCTCTTGCCTTCGCTTCTAGCATAAAACTATATGAAAGGATTCAGCAGTGATACCATAAAATCAAATCCTCATGGCCTGAATGCGAGCCGATGACATAAACAAATGAATTTGGTGGCACGGCATGAAAAACGAGATTCAATTACCTGACACTCTCGCCGTACGAATTTACGGTTCCTGAAACACATCATCTTATTTATCTGAAATGCTATAAAAGATAATATTTTTCTATGGGTAAATCACGGAGAAACTGTAACCATATCAAGAACAGTTTTATTTAGGAGAAACAGCTCTAACACCACCATCTAGAACAGTCTCTTCAGTCGGGTTCAGTGCTCGGCTTCAGCTAAAACCTATTGACCAAAAATAAATGTAAATGTCACCCTCATAATCGTCTAAATTTTACTCCAATTAGACAAATACCAATGGTATTTATGACCCCCATCCAATAGAAATCACTAGCCATGAAGTTGCTATCGCAACTTAGAAATTAATTCGTGATTTGCCTCCATTATAATTGGTTGGGGTGGGAAAAATAAGCCGTTGTTATAAGCTGATCTCTAGCCTTCGAGTTTCCGTGATTTTACCGATCTTATACCCCAGGCTTTAGCGCAGAATTTCTTCCTCCTTCGTGTCAGCAAAGTAACTGTGTAGGCTGCTCGAATTTGCCATCAATTAAATCCTAAATACCCTATTCCCGGTAGTATGTAGTTGTTATCGTTTCATGAATCAATACGAACACAATATGAAGCTGCATCTCACTTTTGTCCACTATGTCCTACACTACTTCGGTATGGTTGGTTGAGTTCATACAGAACTGTCATCTTTAGCCATATGGACGAGTGTGAGGTAAATATACCGAACGTGGCCACTCTTGAATTTTCGAAACAAACGTACTGAATGAAATATTAACGCGATCGTTCGATGAGAAATTGTATGTAATATCGGAGCAAAGTGACACAATCATGCCATTGCCTCGATGAAATCAGTAAAAGGCGTCGGAGACAAAGAAATTTAATGGGATAATTAATGAAGTTAATACAAAGATTATCTAATTGAATTAGAAGTACGTAATATAGAATTATGGATTAAACTACGTTATTTCCTTAGTGTTTAATAACGTTTCTAGGCTATCAATGTATTTATTTGGCTTGAAAGTAAATTTTATAAGCTATTTATCTACCACCCTGACTTTATTTCAGCGTACATTCCCGTCTGCGTATATGAATGAGCCACAAAAAGTGCTTGTTTACATGTCACTCTTTAATTAAATTTCAAGATTGCTTATATTTTAACGGGATAATAACTTTCTATTGTTACAGGCTCAACTTTGTGGAAGTTCCTGTTCATTAAACGAAGAACACAATGTATGGTATGGGGGTAATAACTTTTAAAAGTTGAGTTATCTCCATCATTCAAACGGTAGGATTTAACTATAACCATGTTGCTTAATTAAGCTCACCACATCACTTAAATACCAACAAAATCTCTATATTTACAATTTTACTGGATTTTTACTAGAAACTACCATTTTAGCAGATTTGCTTACAGATTCAGATAGGGGACTCGTAATGAAAAAAATAATCATCGCCCCAAATCATATGCTTTCATATAAGAATTTTGGAATCGGAGGAAATGCGAGTCATTTATTTTCAAACTGTATGGTTTAAAAGGGCTCTATCTCATGAACGCAAGAACATATTTTAAATTTCATCGAAGTATCTTTACAGTAATCACTAAATTGATATTTATCAACATCTTAGTTATTTTTATTAAATAATTTTGAAGCTAAACTAAAGGATTTGGAGTAGATATGGTATTCTTTTAAGCTGCACAACATTAGTGCATCAGATATTAGATCACTTAGTAGAAGTAGTTATTTGGTGGGGGGTGGGAAACGACAGCTGAGATCATAAGCCACTAAAAATGGGTGTGTAATTTTGCCGGGGTGGATACTATGGGAATTGGGGAAGGGTGAAGAGAAACCAGGCGCCGGAATTACCCTACTATTAATGATAGGAACTAAGAGGCCCACAATATAACGTCCCATTCGACGGACTTTCACAAGTATGGATCAGGATGCCACTGATCTGGCCACCTCTGGGATTTGAACTATGGACCTCGTAGTGGCGAGATGCCAGTACATTAGCCACCGTAACATCCCATCCCCAAATAGGCCATTTAGACTCATCTTAATGTGACACTTTTGAATTTTATGACACTCTCAAAATTCAATAAGTATGCAAGCTCACTCCATATAAAATTCATTTGATTATTAGTTTCGTTTCCAACGTAGACAACTCATTTTTGTACTATTCCTATCCCGACCACGAGAAGTTCCGCCAGGTTTTCAACGCTATCGAAAACAGGAAAACGAAATTATTGTTCGTTTGAACGACTACCACTAAATCTTCGGGGGGGAATTGAAAAAGTTGTATGTAATTTTTGGAATGAGAACTGACCTTGCCCAAGCGAAAGGACGAGTACTCCTCGATAAATGTGAAACAAAGCTATCTCGAATAAGAATGGAATAGAGCGAGGAGGAGGAGCGAGTGGAGGTTTGCTTTCAAAGATTGAATAGGTCATGGTTCCATCATTTCACTCGGGTAAATGTGAACTCACAGAGGAAAATGACGAAAGGAACGGAAAGTAAACAGCAGCGAGGCAAAAGCGGAAATGTTTGAGTAACGGGCGCCATCGCAACTCCCTACTTTGAATTATGAATACGGATCCCGGTTTTCCTTTTTTTTTTGAAGAGAGTGGTATAAACCATCTCCGGATGGATGTGTCAAAATGCATGTAAGTTGAATCCGTGTTGCATTGTGTCCCATAGGGAAAGAAATTCGAGGCCGCTTGCGAGTAGAAGTGCTTTCTTTCGTCAACACATCCCATATTTCTTCAGAGATTATATCATTAAACTAATAGGACAACGCGTAAACATTTTACCATGACCTTTTTGTCGAAAAAAATTATTTTACCCGTTATTTATTTTGATTTTCAGCGAATAAGCCTTAACTTGGTTAAAGTAAGGAAAAATAGACAGAAACAGAGACAGAGTTAAACTTTAAGAATTACAAAAAAATTTAATATTTGATAAAAGCATCAGTGTTACATTTTTGCTGGCCAAATTAATTAAGAAGCAAGGACTTTTTTCTTTCCACTCAGTCGTAGCAGGAAAATTGCGAAAATTTACAGGTTATGTATAATTATGAAATTGACTATATCATTCCATTAAATGAGGCATGCATTGAATTAAAGGATAATTTAGTTATCCTTTGACAATGCCAAATGTAATAGTCACACAGTCCTTGATTAGCGAGAGTTGGGAATCCTCACTGCATACATCTCAATCGAAGGCTTGTTTGCTAACAAAGCTCCCAAAAGAGCTCAGATCTATGAGATTATCAAATCTGTAGAATTCATGAATGTTAGGGAAGTCCGTCGAACTGTGCTGGGAATTTTTCTCGTGCTCAAGCAAAATATATCATATAGGATTTACTCAAGGCATCCAGAGGCATCATCCGGATTTCAGGGTTGGATCCTGCCACCCTATAGACAGTAGCCGAATGCCAACTGAAAACACCACTTTTAGACGACTGGATCAAAAAACTCCTAAAATATTAATTTTGTGTTACAATTGCGACATATTCTCTCGCGTTTTTGGCAATAAAGTGTGCGTATGCATTTGCATACGCACACTTTATTTTAATGACCTGTACGATAAGGAATTAACTGCAGGGGTTGAAGAGCATGAACAAAGTCACACAGAAGATCAGGAAGTGCTCATTCCAACAATAGAAGAGGTAACTGAAAGTATTGGAAGACAGAGGAATGATGCAGCACCAGGAGACGATGGTATAACATCTGAATTTATTAAAAATGGAGGTCAAGATTTAAATAGAGCATTACATCAGCTAATTTGCAGTATTTGGAAGTTGGAAGAGTTCCCAGAAGACTGGAAGACAGGTTTGATTTGTCCAATATATAAAAAAGGTGACAAATATGATTGCAAAAAATATAGGGCCATTACATTACTGAATGTAGCATATAAAATTTTCACCAGTCTTCTCCTGAAACGCATAAGAACCTATGCTGAAGACATACTGGAAGAATATCAGTGTGGCTTTAGAGCTGGTAGAAGTACCATTGATCAGATATTATCGGTAAGACAAACAATGGAGGAATGCTATGAATATAATGTTGACTTGCATATACTCTTCATTGACTTCAAACAAGCCTTCGACAGCGTGAACAGGAAAGAGATTAAACGTGTGTTGAGAGATTATGATATTCCAAGGAAATTGATTAGACTGGTTCAATTGACATTGCATGAATCACAATGGGGTAGAGGTGCATGCCTTTATTAGGGGTAGAGCAAGTAGAGCATTTAAGATGACCTCGGGGGTAAGACAAAGAGATGCTCTCTCAGCCACGTTATTCAACCTGGCCCTACATAATGCAATGAAAGAATTGAAACTAAGAGGGACCATAGTGCATAAATCCCAGCAAGGATTCGCATATGCAGATGATATAGCACTAATTGCACGAAATGTGAATGACCTAAAAGAAATGTTTAACATTTTAGAAAACACTGGTAAAGAAGTGGGGCTGAAGGTTAGTGAAGAGGAGACCAAATACTTGAAAATGTCAGCTCATCAGAACAAGCGGCACCTACAAAACATAATAATTGGGAATTATGAGTTTGAGAGTGTCAAGGAATTTACCTATCTAGGAGTAAGACTTAACAATGAAAATAAGATATCCACGGAGATCAACCAAAGGGTAATGGAAGGTAACAGGGCATACTTTGCAAATGTAACAATCCTCAAATCAATGTTACTATCAAGGATCACAAAAATGAAGATCAAAAAACGCTTATTAGACCCGTGGTAACTTATGGAGCTGAAACATGGACATTAACAAGTCAGGATGAGGAAACACTTAGAAAATTCGAAAGAAAAATGTTAAGGAGAATCTATGGCCCAATTAGAGAAGGAGAGAGATGGAGAATTAGAATGAACATGGAGATAAATGAATTACTAGAAGGGAAGGACATACATAGATTTGCCAAGTCACTGCGGCTGGCGTGGTTGGGGCATGTAGAAAGGATGGAAAATGACAGAATGCCCAAACTGATACTTAATAGCAAGATGGAAGGAGTCAGAAGAAGAGGTAGACCAAGGAAGAGATGGCTACAGGATGTAGAGGATGACTTGAAGGCAATGGGAGTTACAAGATGGAAGGAAAAAGCAAGAAAAAGAACTGGATGGCGCATATCATAGAGGAAGCCAAGGCCCACACAGGGCTGTAGAGCTGCAGATGATGATGCAAATGCATATACATATGAGGGCATGGTGAGAATTTCTCGACCTGACAATGAAAGACTGCGATTTTCAGTTAAAATATGGTTTTATTTTTCTACATATCTTCCTTGACTTCAACACACTTGGATCGTCGTTTCTGCAACATCAGTATTACTTGCCAGAAGTGAGAGTCTAAAAGGCTGTGAAAATATCCATTTACGGCCCTCTCATCTTCTTCATTGGATGCGAAGCGCTTCCCAGAAACAAATTTTCAAGGCTGTTCAACCACGTTCAAATTAAGCTGCCCATATTTTTACGGTTTATATTGAAGGAGTAGAGTTCCCGTACACATTTTTCGACTTCAGCTGAATTTTCTTAGGGGTTAATTCATCCGAAACGAAGAAATTTATGACCGAACGAAATTCCGAAAAAGTTTGTCCATCACAAGGAAAAAACACGAAAGACGTCTACTGAAACAATACGTGTAAACAAACTACTTGAGAGAACAATTTGAAACTTTTCTTAAGAACTAATGATACGTGCACTCAGGCAGTAATCATAAATTTTCGCTGATTGAAACCCCATCTCTGTGTTAGGCCGAGAACTTTTCCCCTTACCTTCGTAATTATATACAGAGTGGTTGGTTCTCGATGCGCAAGCAATTTCAATAACCTGAACTTTTTCTGGGCAGTCATTAAAATTTACAATTGCATATATGCTTAGCGATTTTGAATACGAATTCGACGAATATTCAAATACGATGCAATAATACAATATTCAAATATCATACGCCCCTACTCGTGCGAAAAACAACTAATTGACAACAAGTCCTTTGCCGTCACTTATGAAAATAATTTCGCGATTAATAATCTCCATGCTAGTACCACTTATCCGATTACACATTAACTTTCACGTACTTTTAGTATAAAAAATCTTAGCCAGTAGCGCAGAGGAATAAATAACTTTCGAAATTCCCAAAGCATTTTCCAAAGCAAATCAGAAATCAAAGAATTCGATTTTCAGACTTGGCAGCGGCCATTTCAGGATACTAATTTATGAAACACGGTAATTTTGTTAAAAATGTCTCATATACGCTACCGAAACTGCTATACTTTCTTTATATTGGCTCTATATTGATAAATGAAAATATTTACCATTTTTTTAATTTATGAAAAATTAAAGAAGAATTTTATTTCGACCCATTACGGAAACGTTAAATTTTTGGAAATTTTATGTTCCTCAATTGTATGGAAAAAATAGTAGGTTTATTGAAAGACGCCTTACATTATTTAGCTGACACGTATTCATATTTTACATCAGATGGGATTAAGTTCCCTACATTTAAATTTGCATTACGACTGATTTTCATTGATTTTTTTCTTGTCTTCCGTTCAAATAAGTTTTTTAATAGGCCCAGTAAATATTCTGACTACAATAAAGCTTACCAATATTAATCTACAAAATTTTAAACATGGCCAACTGGAAACGTTAAGAAAGTCACCGTACCTTATAACTGATAAACTATTTTAAAATTGGTCCGAACACATTACACTGAAATTCATCTAATCAACGCAGATTCTGCATGAAAAGTATTGAGTTCCTAAGTAATTGGATACTCCAACTGGCTCCATTAAAACTCCACCCACGAAAATGATTATTTTCAAAAAGTTTATAAGTATGTGAGATGAAAGCAAAGGCGAATGTTAAAGGAGTTCTTTCTTTGGGTTGGAAAATAACCTTTTATCCGAATCCATACATTTTGGCGAGCGGATTATTCTGATAAGGAAATGTTTTTCCACCAAATATCAAGGTTCGAGTGAGTCTGTCACTGGGCTTGAGACTCTTTTTAATTGGTCCATTGGAAAGGATGATCAAAGGGAAGCCAGCTGTTTACAATTGATATCTAAGGAGAAAAAAATATACACATCACCTTCAGGTAAACGAAGACTCCCAGATCCCAAAAGAAAATAACAGTTGTATAAAAAATTCGCATCCTTGTGAATTACTTTTCCGGTTCTCATTTCAGGACTTATCATTTCAATTAAAAATCTAAAATTTCAAGAAAAGAAATCAAATCATTGGATGTGATATTACGGTATTAAAAGGAGATAAACAATGCTTGAAATAGAAGAAAATGAAGTTGGTTTTACTGAAGATATATCGCAAATTATTGCACTTCCTACCCCTACAAAAATTTCACATTGAATTTACCTAAACTCAACAAAGGACGCCGGCATATATGAACATTTGTTTGTAATTACGATCAATTCATTCACAAAACTACGGCAATTATGCAAGCATTAATGCTTTTATGAACAAATGGCCGCCATCGTTCTGTATCCTGGCCGCAAATTCGAAGGATTATGGCATGAATTGACTCCAATGGATATTGAATAACATTTTCTTGTATTTTCTCGTATACTAAGAACAGCTTTGCAATTGTCAAAGTGGTGAGCAACTTACTGGGGTTTGTTGGCCAACAACACTTTGAAACATTACGGTACGGACGTAAAAGTTCGCCGACCCCTGACATAAAAATTAGATTGTGCCAAGGAAAAAACTTGAGGGCTCCTTACATGAATGAAATGAAGAAAAGAGCCGCTCAGTTTTTTTTGTATTCCGATGTTCCTAGAAAGGCCCATAACAGATGTGACTTGCCTAATCTCAAAATTAAGAAACTCGTTTTATGAGTCTGAGACAAGGGGAGGTTAATCTTCTTGATCTTTCCCAGCTGGGGAGGAAATTGTAACAGACAAGTGCCTCTTACGGACAGGCATGCGGCAAGATATTTTTTTACATCCATCCACTTCATCCGTTACAAACTTTACGGCATTTCTGAAGACATATCATTGGCGTATTCTTAGACAAAACGTTGGTTGAGACCTGTTCATGAAAAATTATTACGTCGAAGTGACGCTAAAGTTTAAACTTGTGATATTAACCCCTGAACGTCAAATGTCTTAAACTCAAGGAACGTATTCATTTAAATTAAAAGTCACCAAAACATTTAGCATGGGGCAGTGTCGATTTTGAACTGGCGTGGAATAAAGTAAATAGTTCCATTTCACACCCCTTGTCATCAGGAATATCTTCTTCCGAGCTTTGCTACCATGTTACATGCAGATGGAGGTAAACAAAAATTTGAATTAAAGTATGGTAAGGAACGGTTAAAACAACTCTGTTATTCCACAAATCACAATTAGATAGGTTGCGGAGGTACTCAGTTGTTTCACCATTCTCTGTAAATATGGAGAAATTCCACATCGTTAAGTTTACGTACAGTGTCATAAACAAAGGGTACTGAAAACAGAGAATTATCATATGCGAACCTTTTATTTAAATCAACCAGTTTGTCAGTCACCACTGAGTTCCGTGCAACAGTTGTATGTGTATTTTAAAGTACACATTCAATGATAGGGAATGCCGAAGGTTCCTATACGCATTAAAAAGAATATTGTCAAGATTGTACATTCATAAGAATTAAAGCTATGAATCCCTAATCCTTGATTATTTATAAACTCGAATGTATTAAGGAAATTGATTCAATAGTGTCCAGTACAAAAAAAAGGAAATGACACATGTAATTAAGAGAAATGGGTATAGATAATTCCTACTCCCTAGGCTGAACGTTTGACAAATTTTATGGTTAGAGAAAAGAGTATTCAAATTGCCATTGCTTCACCTGTTTCCATTACCCCAAGACGAGTACTTGGATGCCACGCAAAGACAAAGACGAAACAGACACAGATGCATAATGTGTGCATATTTTTCCATGAGGAAAACGCACTAATAGAACGAGTGATTTTCGTTCAATGCGAGCAGATACATAAGTATTATCATTGTGGGAATGGGAGGGATACCATGCGACTTCTATATGATGCTCAACTACGAAGTAATCTGATTAAAAATCTGAATAGAATAAATATCGGAGAATCGTAGTGTGCTTTCGATCCTTTTTATTCCTATATTCCATTTTTCAAAAACGTAGGGAGCATGAAGACTCTTCCATTGCCAAAAAAATATTTAAAGTAAAAAATTTTCCCATTTAAGGAAATGGGTCACTGAGTAATACAGGCTTATGGGGACACTGCCTTAAGCCGTTCCACAGTGGCACAAGTTGTTTAAAGAGGGTAGGGAGCTCGTTGAAGACGACCATCGCTCCGGACGGCCGTCGACGGCAAGAACCGACACGAATGTGGACAGAGTGAGGACACTGCTGAACACAGACTGACGCTTAACCAGTGAAGAAATTGCAGACCAGTTGGGTCTGTCTGCATCCAATGTACAACGCATTATTTCACAGGATTTGGCCATGCGCAAGGTGTGCGCCAAGATGGTGCCGAAAATTCTGAGTGTCGACCAACAGGCAACGCGTGTGCGCATTTCCGAAGAAGTGTTAGCCAATTTGCACCGAGATGAAAATTGTTTGGACAATATGATAACTGGTGATGGAACAGGGGTTTTTCAATATAACCCCGAAACGAAGAGACAATCCGCGGAATGGCACACTTCCGAGTCCCCACGTCCAAAAAAGGCTCGCATGAGCAAATCAAAAATCAAAATGATGTTGATTGTGTTTTTCGACCGTTATGGAGTGGTTCACAAGGAGTTTGTCCCACCAGGGGACACTGTGAATGCGAACTTTAACGTGCAGGTGCTCACCCGCTTCCGAGAACGCGTGAAAAGAGTCCGAACGGCCATCGCAAACTGCTGGGTGCTTCATCATGACAACGTGCCGTGCCATGGCGCGCTCGTCGTCAGACGGCTCCTGGCCAAATACAGCGTTGCCACGTTGCCGCACCCACCCTATTCTTCCGATCTGGCACCACCGGACTTCTTCTTCTTCCCCCTGATGAAAAGAAAGCTCAAGGGACGACGTTTTGACTCGATAAAGGCCGTTCAAGAGGCTTTGACGAGGGTCATCAACGGCATCTCCAAAGAAAATGTCCAGAGGGCGTACGGGGAATGGGAACAGCGTTATACTAAGTGTGTAGCAGCTCAAGGAGCATACTTTGAAGATTATTAAGTCGATGTAAGTATATCGTTAATAAAATTCTTGTAAAAAAATCAGTCCTACCACTTTTGGGTGAGCCCCTGTATACCAGAGAAAGTGAACTACTCTGTATAAATTTGTGAAGCAATTATTATTACATTATGACCACTTATCAAATTATTGCCACACAATAAATGATATGAAATGAGGTTTAGCTTTTTTAATTAGGATAGTGCCGGCAGTATGGAATGTTGATCGGAATATCTGTAACGGCTAAAAAACATGACAAAATACCGAGAGTATCGTTTTGTTCAACAGAATATTTCCCATATCTCCAACAAAGTAAAAACATTACCGGCATGAATAGTAAAATGTCGATGAAATATTTGCATAGTAGGACGGATTTATTAAGGTGCCAAACAAGCAAGAACGTTTGCAGAAATTCCGAATTCACTATCGAAAACGTGTATAGAATTTACGGAGAACTCTTTTTAAGGTCTTGTCCCGAACAGAGTTCCGGGTCATTTCGCTCTCTGAAATGGACAAAACGCACACACGCGGGACATGAATTTATTACTCTTGAAAATGAGTAAAAAACTACGAATACCCGTATATTCACTTCTCCTCTGAAAGAAACCCCGAACATGTATTACGAAGAAACAGTTCCGTCTTTCGCTCGATTTCGAGCAAAAATTAAAATAGTGTAGAAAAGCGAAAGACAAAACAAAGAGTGAGTTTTTCTTGGGAGAATGACAAAAACACGCTACACGCCCCGTTCGTGAGTTTGTGTGAGGAGGTAAGTGCGTGCCAAGAGGGTGCGGGGTAATCACCCGTGCGAGCATGACTCCTGTGAAGTCCCGTTCAACCCTCTCTCTTCTCGTACCCCCCAGAGCGGGCCATAAGTCTGGCTGGGAATCTTATTTCCCACCACTCAACATTTCCCTTCTTTTCCCCTTTTCCCAAAGCGTACCCTAAAGAAGATCGTTCCAAGCCGACCTGCCTCAGGGCACAAGGCAGTAGATTCTTCCGTTCGTGGAACGTGATTCACGGTGCAGCTTTCGTACTTTCTCTTTAACGATAAACGCAGCTTCCGTAATTAGTTTTGGAACTTCAGTTGTTTGTTATCGTATTACTTACTGTTCGCTGAATTCAATATTTGAGCACATTCATACTGATTCATAGAATGCTTAATACTCTAATGACGTTCATTAAGCAAAGCGGATGTATATCTCATTTTCCGTATAAACATGCCATAACGATTGCCACAGTAACATTCGGAAAATAATGATTAATGATTCAATTGCAGAGAGGACGATTTCGAAACAATTCTTCTTTAGAAATGCATCATCAATATGATTAAAACGATATGAACGTCCTTAGTAGAATAAATGTTGATCAATTTGTAGAAAATGTCATCGCTCCAATAAAGATGCTTGCATGTTAACAATGATCACGTTAATTATAATATATCCGTCATGTGAATGGAGGTAAAACGATGGGTGTGGTGGATTATACTTAATTAGCCACACTTGCAATTAGAAGGACAATCAATATCATATTTGCGGATTCTCGTATTCCAACGAATATGGAGTAAAAGGACATATTAGTTGAATGTGAACATTAATATTACCCATGATGATGAAGTTATTTAATTTCACCCACAAATACATCTTATCATCACATAAGTTTTTCTTATGAAAACAATATTCTGAATAATTTATGTGCAGAATTTTTTTTGAACAGAAATCTGCGTTAATCGGTCTTTAAATTTATTCGCTCACTATTGATTGGTTGAACGTTTTCTTTTCACCGACTTTTTCACCAGCACCCTAAACTTACGATATTCCTTTAACATTGCTGAGATGAAGACACTCGGTCAGTAAGAACCCCTAAGGGATTCGATTTAATCTGAATAAAGCTGATCTCTCCAAGCCTGAGAACTTCTCAGTTCATTCATCTTCACCTTCAAAATCCCTGCCACTCCACGCCTGTTTCCTTTTTTCCTGGCCTCCCTCTTCAAAACAATCACATTTTTTCCCCAAACCCTCCTTCCCCTCTTCACTTGTATAGCCTTCGATTCCCTTACTTCACTCTGCCTCTTTCCCTTCCATTCCCACACCCGTCTATCTTTTTCTCTCTCTCCGTCTCTTTGTGTTTTATATATCACCCATCCCGCCCTTTATGGACGGACTCCTTGTTCATTTCAAACAACCTTTCTCCGTCCATCAAGCAGACTTTACTTCTCCCTTTTGGTTTCTCTCTACGGATCCTCATTCAAATTATACCATCCGTTGTATTATTCAATGCGAAGTAAGCGAAGCAGGTCTGTGGAGGGGCACTCAGGGTGGTCGAAGAGCAAAGCCTGCTCTGGTTTACGGAAACCAGTAGCCGGCTAGTTTTGGGGGGGAAAAAAAATTCCGAGCGAGAAAAATACAAGTCCGGAATTAAGCGAAATCGCTTGGAAAATGCTGGAGAGTGGGGAAGAAAGGAGCTTATCTCATTTTAATCGCTGGAAGTTCTGGATCTAAAGAGTTTGGAGGTTGCAAAATCTCTTCAGAAATAAAGAATTGACGAGAGCCGTTGACCAAGGGGAATGATTCTATACATTTTCATTAATTGTGTGTACTCAAAAAGACAAGACGTATCATTCTGCGTGCCTAAGGTATTTGCACAACAGGGCCTCTAATCCGTCTATTGTATCTGACATAAACTACATATCGCTACGTGAACAGCGGCATCGGATTATTTACCGAATAAAGAGTGATGCTGTGAGGAGGAAAGGTACGGATGCCGAATGCGACCTAGTCTTACGATTAAGACAATAACTTCGATTAAACTAAGGAACAGAAATAAAAATTAAATCTTTTAAAATGTACGGTAATGAAATCTTGGAATACGTAAATTTTAATTAAGATATTACATTTGAATTTCATAGAATCACACTTTGAATGATTCAAGTGACTGAGAGAGACCTTCTCATTGCAGTGGACCACACACACACACTCACAAAATATGCTTGATAATAAACAAACTACATGGACGAGCTGCATAAGACTTGTATAAATGACGCTTGAGGAAGTAAGGCCGCAATTCCAAGGTGACAATGTTTAGCTCTTTATAGCTTTTCTGGTGCGTTTCCTGGAGAGTTTACATGGTTCATAAAATAAGTAAATTGATTAATTGGATTCTTCATATCAAAACACGAGGTCCATTTCCAAATTAGACCGAGAAGCCCTGAATTTGAATATGACTGACCTAATAAACTATTTCAGTCATTCAAGCTTTTACCCTTACTCTGAAAATGACCACTGTATTCATCAGTGCTAATGGAAACATGTTGAATTAATGACAAAAAGATTCAAGTTTTCGCAAGTCGGACCGATAAAATTTGAATTAATTCAAACAAAGCAATGGGGATTTGTATTAAATGGGTGACGGTTAAAGTGTCAGTACATTTTACACAGAGGATCATCACTTTGCCCGATAAGACCCTAAACCCGAATTTGTCTTGCCTGCTCCAGCTTGTCTTGCATTTCCTCCAACATCATAATAATATGAGACGCTCCGAGTTGCAGGTTGATAAGACTTTCCCGGCTCGACCGCGGAATTTCGTCTTTAACGATTGGCTGCGTCAGTTGGTAATTAGAGGAGATGTGAATAATCAAGTGAGATGAGAGGGAGGAGCTCTTAATTAATACTTGGATCTTTGATGATGATCAGGTTGATGCTTTCCAGAACTAATAATGATGGCGGAACTATATGACAGCCTCAAACCCGAACTTAAATGAGAAGGGGAAACTCAGGGGAGTAACATATATGTATCCTCAAGCAATATATGGTGCACAGAGTCGTGGCTATTCTTCTTCCAAAGTTAACTTTCTCCAGTTTGGTTCAGGCATTATGAAATTTACCTCATTGGATAATGCGCACGCTCAATGTAACATTGTGCCAACTTAGGGTGACTGGGAAGGAATCAGGAATAGTTTTATAAACAATGTAAACAGTAATGACAGCGAAATTTTCCCAATAATATTTACTTGTGGAATATACTTCATTTTGTGGTACTCTCAAATGCTAGGAATAGGATAATTTACTCTCAAATATGTAAGTGCACACAGACAAATTACTCTGAAAGGTGCCCAAGGTCAGATTGATTTGGCATGCTCAGTAAATACCCATTATGATAACTGGGTGTTCAGATTACGTGTAGTTACGTAGAGATATTGCAAGGGAGTAGTTTATATACATGGTTATACACTTAAACAGTTTTTGTGCGCGAATTTTGTGCGAGAAAACTGATCCTCGTATGAATTTTTTCATCCGTCTCAACTTCTGTGCCATCCAATCTAATGCGATGACAGAATCATACTTTCGGTTATGATACAAACACCGTTGATGATTTTACCCTTAAACAGGTCTTTGAAGTAATATGCGTGCATCGAACAACTTCCATCCCAAGTTTAGTAATAAATTCGAGACTGCATCCACTTGTCCAGTGCATTATGCCACGAATACAATGGGTTTTTATTTAAAATTGCTGAAACCACAAACTTTACACTCGTCTCGACAACAAGAATCACCAGCATTTGCTCTGAGAATAACTGCGCACGAAGTCAATTTTTCGATTTCGGGCATTTGTGAGGGTGATCGCGGCGGAGGCATTAACGCGGTGGAGGATGACGCAACTGAGTCACAGTGACCTGATCGAAGGAAGAAACGTTTTTATTACGCTGCACAGTCAAAAGGATTAGAGGAAATGAAAAAGTTTCATTTCCTCTAATCCTTTTGCAAATCAATGCTTCCAATGCATTATGTATCATAACTGGGGTGGGAAATAAGTTTTCACCGAGGATTTCAACATATGTAACCAAACTAGATCAGAGTAATCAACCCTAAAAGTTGGTTTGATATGTGAGGTTAGAGTTCACCTAATGCTCAACCCAACGACGTGTGAAATTGACACTTTTGGGTAGAGTGGGCAGTGCCCTACCCTGTACGGCTTGCGGTTTCCCAAGAAAACCTGGTACCCCAAAAACATCACTCGGCTTGAGCGAAGCTGGGGGTGCCCATAGGCGTCTCTGGTAGTCACATCTGGGTTTTCCGGTCAGTAGATCAGCGCTCTACCCACTAGGATACCACACCCAATATGTAACAATCAGAAATTAAATTAAAATATCCATGCATATGTCTCTTACAACTACCTCAGGCCAACTTTGCTCAGGCCACTTGGCGGTTGGCCTGAGCATTCAAGGTCTTGGAAAAAATCGTGAGGGATCTAAAACATGATTAATCAATATCAAAATCATTGACCTTCGATATTGAATTTAAAGCTTTTCACATAAGTTTGAAGCGATTACATTATTTTTTTATGTTCCCAATAATGGATGTGGCGGAGAACGGAGAAAATATGAGTTAAAGAAGAAGGAGAAAAATAATCGATGAAAAACATGTGCGTTGAACAGAGGGGAAGACAAAACGCTGTTTTAAATACACTCAGTAAAGATAGAAAGTTCCCGGAAGAAAAGCAAAAGGGCAGAGAAAGAGGATGGATGAAATTTTGAAAAGTAGTGGGATGCTGAAGGCCGTGATAAAAGGGAGATAATTGGGCATGCGGTTTAGCGGAAAGAAGAGGTTACGACTTTTAGACTTCACGAAGACAGGCAAAAATAACAAATAACTGAAGATGGAAATAATATAGTATAGGGTAATGAAAGAGGAACTTCATGCAATTCTTAGAAGAAAATAGTCGTCAAGGATCGTAAGAAACCTACCTTTAAATAGGTAGAACAGCTTGAACGAATGCCTAAAACGTCGATGGTGTGTGACCACGACTGAAATGTACAAAATCAAAATTACGTCACTCCTCCTCTGAAGTTTCCATCATAAAATAATAGTTTGTGGTCGATGGCAGAGAAAACTACACACACCACTGCTTGTTTTATTTTGAGACACAGTTTAAATTGGTTTGGGTGAAGTTTTGCAATCATTAAAGGAATAGGAAGAAAATATTAATCAAATAACTCTATTTCGCAATGAAAAAGGTTACGCAATAATGTGAAAGTTGCCTATTTGAAGATTGGTTTTTTCTCACTACTTTCTCTTCATAACTATCATATTTATTTGCTCACAACTCCTCTCATTCATATTTCTCATTTCATTGACATTTTTCTGTTTTTTTCTCTTTCTCTGCAGTTATTTCACTTTGTTCACATTTCATTGTATCCAAGAGTTTTCTTTCTGGAGTGTATGTATTCTTATTTTGCATTTAACGGTTTTCTAGCCTTAAAAATGTACCTCTCTAAGAAACTTCTTTACAACTCCTTTTATTTTCTTCAATGTGTGGTTATGTGAGAACATAAAAATACTGGGCAACTCCATTTAGCTTCCAAATTATGGCTGTATTTGAGCAAATATTTTCCTTTATATATGATATGACGGCGTTCAAATAAATAATCCATATGGAAGATGCGATTTTCCAGAAAGAAAAAGGCTAAGCTAAATATTAAAATAGGCGGGGGAAAAATAGAGCAGGTAGAACAGTTTACATATCTCGGAAGTGTTTTGGACCAATACGGTCAAAGTGGTAGGGACGTAAGGAGAAGAATTGCACTAGGCAAGGAGGCTTTCTCAAGGAGGAGGGAGTTGTTGACGGGGACGTTGAGTAGGGATGTTAAGACAAGACTCGTAAAAACTCTGATATGGAGCGTAGCTATGTACGGCGCGGAAACGTGGTCGCTGAAGCAGGAGGATAGACGTAGATTGGAGGCTTTTGAAATGTGGGTGTGGAGAAGAATGGAGAAGGTGAAATGGGCCGAAAGGAAAACAAATGAGGAAGTACTAGAAATGGTGGGGGAGGAGAGGGGTTTGTTGAGAGAAATCCTATGGAGGCAGGAAAAATGGATGAAAGGCGTATTGAGCGGTAGTGGAATGTTGAAGAGGGTAATAGAGTGGAGAATGTTGGGCAAGCGAGGTAAGGGTAGGAACAGGATAGGGTTGTTGGCCGGGATGAAGGGAGGAAAGAAGTACACCGAGATGAAGAGGGACCTGATATAGATTAGTTTGCTAGGTGGGGAGTCACAAAATGTTTATTTGATAGTTGTGTCCATCCAAATTCCTACCTTAACCGGTAGATTACCTTAAAAAAAAAATATATATATATATATATATATATATATATATAGAAGATAATGCAAATGGGAGGCGTACAAGAAGAAAAGGAAGTGAAAGAATTCAATCTAAAAGTTCTATTGAAAGTTTCAAGCCAAAGTTAAATATCGTAAAAAGTTATTTTACTATTGAAAAAATATTTTAAAGACGTCAGTTTCGCGAAACTATCTGTATCATCATCGGACAGTATCCTTTGGCAACGTTTATCCAAATGGTTACAAAATAATAAGTTTTTTGACAGTTGAACTAAAGAGGTGAATGTTATCTCCATTCCCTGACTTTTCTAGTTCATAGGTTTTAGCTACAATATTAATAATTAGCTACATTATTTAGCTAATTATAGATAATAACTAAGGGAAGACAACAGAAAATATTTAGCTACAATACGCGATGCAAAAAAGTTGTTATTATTTATTTATTATCCCCCTTTACCTCTTTTTTCCCCACTTCCTTGCAAATATCCTGTATCCTCCCCTGAATTAAGCCACACCGAAAGGCGAACGTCATATGGGATTGAGACAGTGGAAGTTAATATTTAAAGAAGCTCCCTGAATCGAGACATATCGTGAGGGAGAATCACAAACAGGCAAAAGGTAAGAGATACCAGATTTCACACCTTTCATCAAATGATTCACCCTCGAGTAGAAATTTTTTAACACTTGTCACTCGGTACAATGTGATCGAGATATCTTATATACTGTCTACTATACTACTCGTAAATTATTTCTTTGCAATCCTGTCGGTTGATTTTCCTCTAGCTCCCGTTTCTTTTTGTCTAATTTTTTTCATAAAACATTTTATGTTTGTCAACTGTGGAGATAATTTGTGGAAGATAAACTACCCTTAACGTATGTTTAACATGGCTGGAATCATCCTGTTTGTGGTAAATGTTTTGAAGTGCAATGTTTCAACCAAGAAGAATTAATAAAAGCATTAATCTCAGGGGCAGCTTAAGAGTGGGAAATCTTAGATCCAACGCTAGAATTCATACCGTAGACATAATACAATTCCAATACTGTTTAGATAAAAAGAAAAGGCTAAATATCAAGATAGGGCTAAATCGAAATACATGACTTTAAGTTTAATCAACGATTTCCTTGAATAACGGGTATAAAAAAGAAAAATGATCCTCCTCCTCTTAGTAGAAACGTTTTGACTCATGCTGTTTACTTTATAATGCATTTTATATTTTGACCATTTTTGGCCAAAGATTTCCTTATTACCCAAAAATATGATTATTTAATACTCTCCTTAATTTTTCCCAAAAATTCGATTTGTTTCTTTTCTTGATAGCAATATAGCCATTTCTCTATCACTAGCGATTTGTTTACTGTATCTCCCTGCTGCACCCAATAGCAACTATTGTAGCGATCCAGATGCTAGAGTAATCTTCCAATAATAGGAACGGAACGAGAAACGATATTTTCTATTTATGCACGAAAAGGGTTGGTTCGTTGAATTTTTTCACTCATGAGACTTGAAGTTCGCTATTGTGTAGAGGGATCCCAGTTAAAATCTGGGTTCTTGGACACGCCCAAATAAACCCAAGGCTATGCGGACACCGCAAGCGGGACACGGAAAGGAAATGGTCCCGCTATCGCCTATAATGAGCCATTAAACTATCTATTGCTACCACCGCTACCAAACTACCTTCGAGTACATATAAGACTGTTATGATGTTAAAGTTAAGACGTAAGCATGATTCACTATTGGAATTCGTTAAAAATTTCACGCAAGTATTCTTAAAAATTGCAATTAAAGAAAAATTAATGTGTGAATTATTTGATTCTTAATTATTAAAATCTAGCTGTCAAAAACGTTTATTGTGCACAAGACAAAACATTTGTGAATTATTTATTCTCTGCCGCCATAAATCTTTTAGCAATAAATGAAATGAATGCAGTTAAACTCTTCGCCGTTAACAGTTTGTTCCCACATTCAAGAACAAGAAGTTTAAAATGTATATTTCACTCGATTTTTAAATGATCAAATAAGGAAATAAATATTTTTTTTCAAATTAATATTACGATACAAAACGCTATACGAGTTGAAACTTACGAATACAATACTTATTTTATTGTTCACGAAAAATTTTTACGCACACATTGTTATGCTGTTAATTGCATCTATCTGTGGTCCATCGACGATACCACAACATCCTTAGACCATTCCGGATAAAAGGTAATGGAAGAATGTATGATGGAAAGATATACCATTAATGGTTTGACCTAAATGAACGTGGGAGCGATTATTAGGAAATGTGAACATAATTTCACCTGTGATCCTTTTCGTTTTAAGGTCATAAAACGTAATATCCATTGGCATAGAGCAAACTTCATAGACGTGAAGTTCTCACACGTCCGTTTCACATCAGAATGAGAGAATTACTAAAAACTTCAGATAGAATTTTACTAATTTATAGGTTGAGTAAAAGTCATGCATTTTAACGATCAAAATGGTAACTGATATTCAGAATTTTTTTCTAAAAGGACTAAAATTGAGTAAAAAATTATAATATGGGCAACATTTAAGTTATGAAAATTTTTTAAAATTTGGAAAAGATTAGAAGACCTTATATAAACGATCTATAACATCTTCTAAATGTGTCTGCAGCTGTGAGAAGTGATCCTAAGCTATTTGTTTTACTTAATTTGACCGAGAAGATTTTTTTATATCTCCCAAGCAATGATTTCCAGTTACGAAAATGAAATATCGCATGACCCACGTAATACTTATTTCATATTTAACACAATTATAGGCTTCGTATCTGTAAAATTTTGGTTGGCGGAAAAAAACAGAAAAATATCCAATTTTTATAATGAGGTGGAATGTTAATTTTCATTTCTCTTTACCCTTTATAATCGGATATAACACGGTCATCTGCACAGTATCCAGGGGTAATCGAGATTTTGCATGCTAACCAACGAGCGTTAAATATAACTCCATTTAGATTGGCTCCTTTATTGAACGAACTGATGGATGGATCTCGAACTTTTGTTTCTTTTCGCCATTAAAAATAATGGAACGTTCGCGCACACACCCGACGACTCTGAAGTAATAAAAGCTGCTCATTAGACACTCGCATTAACCCGTGATGCTCGCATTAGCCATTGCTCAACCATCATCCGATGTGCCTGCGTCACATCTGGTGCCCCATTTACAACTCGCGTATTTATTTTCCCTGGTTTCAACAAATTTGAAAGAATGGTCCATTTCCCTCACTCAAAATGGGGAGTGTTTTGAAGCTAATTTTTTTAGCCCGATAGTCCCATTTCTTTGTTCCCGAGTACATTACACTTTGCAAAAATACGAAATTAAGAAAAATCGTTCATTTTTGCCAAACGTTCATAATGGTGGTTATCTCTCTCTGGGATGTAATAATCCACAATACGTCTATTTTTCCTATTAATACTAAGTTATTTTAATTTTCTTACGCCTAAATAAGAAGAGCCGTTGGTTGTGCGGATATATTTTCAAAATTTTGCGAATATCACTAATTAACTAATGGTAAACGTGCCAATAATACGAACATTTCAGCGGTTTATTACCGTAAAAGTGTCATTCATATAAATTTTACGAATCAGTGATATTAATTTCCTATAGTTATTTGGTTGACGATATCCAGCACCTAAAAGTAAAGTTTTTACAGCAAGTCATTTTCTTTATGGAATTTAACCGAGTGAGGGTGGTCAAAATCACCAAAACTATTTTGCAAATTTATAAAATCATAAAAGCAAAAAAATTACCAAATTTTGTTTCCCAGTCATTTTTTATAATTTTTCAATTTCTTTCATTTTCAAGGCGACAGGTATTTTCATACCAAATGTTAATAACAAATGTTGGGCATATCCAAATTCAGCGTGTTAGTTCGTTCATTTTCCAATTATATCCTCACATTTAACCAAGAGTGCTAATTTACGATATTTCAGCGAATTATTCTAAAATAATTCAGCATATTCTTCTTTATGTTCAATATTCTGTAATGTAGAGTGTTATTTTGAATTACTATTGGGCAAATTTCTGCTGAACATGTTTTAAGTGATTTAGTGTTTTTCGCTCTTAATGCTAGAAATCTCAAGGGAATCGCAATTAGTTTGCAAAATGTCTATTTAAATATGTAGACACCCGTAATATATATTTTAAAACGATAACATTCGTGATAATTAAGTCAAGTGGTGATTCATCGTGGAAGAGTCAAAATAGTAAAAAGTAACAAAAAAAGAGTTAAAAATAACGAAACTCATTCATCCATTGTATGTAATTATCATCCCGGGCTCCCTCGTTCTATAACACAAACGGTGCAAAATATTTTTTTTGTTTCTTCGCTTTATGGGCTCAACATTGTTCACTCATTTAACCTTTAGTTACATATAACGAAATATAAGTTGTACTGGAAATTGTCGATATCTGACCATAAAAAAATTCCTGTTTTATCATTTCCGATAAAATGTCCATCACCATACAAAAATAAGAATATCAAGTAGTAATTCCATTTCATTTTTCCTATTCCTTCATAAAATATTAATCTATTTTAGTGTTTAATGGGAATTTCAATATTTTCGAATATAATTTATGCACGACTGATATTAGAGTAATAGAACTGACTTCGAGGGCACACAAATTAATTCATGGACTGGGAAAATGATCAAATATTAACAGGAGTTATCCCTAGCTCAGCAAATACAATAATATTTGATCATTTTATATTAATATGGATGTATATGTGTGTGTATATATATTTATATGTAAATATATGTAATAAATATATGTGTATTTATAATATAAAAAAACCACAGTAAACACAGTATTCAACCCGAAGGTCGGTTGGGTAGGTGATTGTATAGTTCACCCAGTACTAAACCCGACGGCGTGTGAAATTCACACATCAGGGTAGGGGGGGCAGTTCCTTTCCCTGTGCCGGTTATGGTTTCCCAGTAAGATCTGGTACCCGAAAAATCACTTAGCTTGGGTGATGCCCAGAGTGCCCGAGAATCGAACCCGGGACCCGCCGGTCAGTAGTCCCAACGCTCTACCCACTGGACTACCGCGACCCACATTTATAATATATTTATGTAATATATATATATATATATATATATATATTATTAGGTAATCTACCGGTTAAGGTAGGTTTTCGGATGGACATAACCATCAAATAAATATTTGGTGACTCTTAAGAAAACCTGCTGCACATCAGGTCCCTCTTCATCTCTGTGTACTTCCTTCCTCCCTTCATCCCCTCCAACATCCCTATCCTGTTCCTGCCCTTTCCTCGTTTGCCCAACATCCTCCCCTCTATTACCTTCTTCAATATTGCACTATCGCTCAATACGCCTTTCATCCATTTTTCCTGCCTCCATAGGATTTCTCTCAAAAAGTCCCTCTCCTCACCCACCATCTCCAGTACTCCCTCATTTGTTTTCCTTTCGGTCCATTTCACCTTCTCCATTCTTCTCCACACCCACATTTCAAAAGCCTCCAATCTACGTCTATCCTCCTGCTTCAGTGACCACGTTTCCGCGCCGTACATAGATAGCTACGCTCCATATCAGAGTTTTTACGAGTCTTGTCTTAACCTACCTACACAACGTCCCCGTCATCAACTCCCTCCTCCTTGAGAAAGCCTCCTTGCCTAGTGCAATTCTTCTCCTTACGTCCCTACCACTTTGACCGTATTGGTCCATAACATTTCCGAGATATGTAAAGGCCTTCTTCCGGTCAGACTGAGAGGTTTTTAGGGAAGAGTGCCTGGGGAGGGAAGGGGGGCGGAAGGTTTAGGTCAGACTCAAGAGTCTGACCTGAAGAAGGCCTCGGAGTAGTCCGAAAGCTCAAATCATCTACAGTGTGAGTGTCCTTTTACGTGTTATCTGTTTTATTCTGTGTTATATTGTGCCGTCCAAAAGTTATGTATATATATATATATGTTTATATAAAAGAAATATATATATAGAGAGAGAGAGAGACAGAGGGAGAGAGAGAGGGAGGGAGAGAGCCGGCATTGTAAAAAAGACCACTCGTCAATTCGCGGTCTCTGCGCGGCCAAAATTGGACGAACCAGCGAAGCGAGGTGGTCACTCAGATGAGACAAAGAAGGGTATGCAAGAAAAATATTTGTTGACATACTAAAAAATCATTTCATGGAGAGGCAAAAAAATATGCGGGATGAAGTAAACTTCCCATAGTGTACTAAGAAAATAAGCAAAAAAGTGTCAGTCTGAGAGAGATTGCGTGAGTGAACTCGTGGTGAAAGACAAAGCGGTGCTGATTGACAGTAGAAGGAGAGGAGATGGAACGGAATGGGAGCAAGTTCCGTTGAATGGATTACGACGAGTGCTATGATCGCAAAGGTGGTCCCGCCGCGGGAGGTAGGGAATGAACAAGAACTAATGAAAGAGAACATGCCGTCGGTACAACAAAGGTACCACGGGACTTGCGTAAGATAGAGAGAGGCATGAACTTGCGGGAAAATTGCACCGGAAATCTTTTCCTACGTGTCGTTCCATTTCTACGGTAAGAATACACAAGCGACAAACTCGATCAATTGGAGTGGAGGAAGCAGCGACAATTTTTTTGGAAAAAGTGTTTTCTTGCGTCCTTTCTAAAGAAATGGAACTTGAAGAAAATGATTTCTCTCTATTTGTTCAACTCTTTTCACAAATTAAAATCATTATTTCATATTTGTTCGTTATCAAAAAACAAAAAAACAACGTTAAATGAATACTCAGGGATTTAGATTACAAGTTAGTCTAACGATTCTTCTCGATGCACCCATGAACATGTATAATTAAAGTTTTCTTACGAGACAATGGTTTTTGTAATTGTAATTTCGAGCTTGAAAATCTTATTTATTTACTTGAAACGAATAGGGCATTTTATGCCAACAAATATCTGAAACTCTTATTCCAGATATTAAATCCTTCCTGAAGTAAATCAGTATCATGCTGGTGGACTATGTTTAGTAAAAATATGCATGCACAATTTTATAGAAAACTTAACAGCAAGTAATGTTAGTTAACGGCTATTATAGTCCACTTTCGGAGAATTATGCAGGCCCGGATTAACACAACTTATCCTAGGTGGGGAAATTCATTACTCAAGCGACCTAGATTACCAAATACGTACAGAATAATGACGAGGCTAGGATAATCAACGGTTCAAGAGAAACAGATGGCCTACGTGCAGCGATGATGGAAACCTGGTCTACATTAAAAGATATGGGTATAGTGAGTACGTTAGTGGCTAAAGATTATAAATTACACGGCGGATAACAGTATAAAGGATAGTGGTTGGACGGACAGCACATAAATGACTAGAAGAAGCAAGAATATATATCCAGTCTTCAGAATGTATGAAAAATAGACTAAAGGACAACTCGGCTTCCCCAAGGACTGAGGATGGAACCTTTTTAACTTCATATTCTCTAAGGTCCTTTAATTTTTCTCCTAGGCTCCATATTTGTCAAAATTTGCTTATTTCTAAACTATTTTCCGTTTTATTTATTTTTTACGATATTGCCAACTACTGCTGAGAACATAGCTGAAGATGCACTCCTATAATTTATTTAGAGAATAAAAATAAAAAGTGCCCATTAAAGGCTTGAAATTTATTAATATAATTTATAAAGAGATTATATTAATATTATTAATATTAATATACTCATACTGTATCGAGAATATCTGCACAGTTTCCCTTATAAGGCACGAGTTGGATGATAAAAATACAGAGTTATGGTTCCGTCCGGAAATTTTCATTTTCCCGACGGAAGAAGAGGGTGAGACGTTGAACTCTGACCCGAATCAACACCATGAATACAAAATGCACTCGCTCGAGTAGGGCATAAACAGGCGAGCATAACCCATGTACATAAGGGATATGATCAAGGCGCACCATGGAAATATAGCCCAATTTTAGGGCTCTCGAGATGAGGGGGAAGATGTATCCTCTAATCTAAGACGTAGCAAATCCGACGTCAGAAACGTCTGGATTTTGGCGGAAAATCCGCCGTGATGACGCGGGAAATGGGTCCGGGGCTTCGTTCCTAGAACCAAAAAAAATCCCTTCCTTCTCCTCTCGCTGTATCCAACTCCTCTTTCCATTCCTCAAATGTCTTCTCGTTCTCTTTCACCCGCCAACCCCCCTTCTATTCTTTTTCTCTTCGGAGCCATATTTCCCCAATCTTTACGTTACCCACGTGACCCGGGATGGTAAGAAGGGAGTGATAAAGGGAAGGGGGCGGGAAGGGTTGAGGAAAAGCTCGCAAATAGGTGCGTCGAGGAGAGAAGGGATTTTGATGGGACGAGTCGATATTGAGGTCGCAGAGAAGAAAACATCGCCCCTTCCGACCGCGAAAAACCTTTCCACAGCTATTAGAAGGAATCATGCAAAACCCTTTCCCAAAGAGGTATACTCGCTTCCTTTTATCTAAAGCTAGAGAAGAGATCCTTAACATCTTTGAAGATCCTCTTTTAACTGTTCCTTGTCCGAGACCATTGCCATTAAGCCGCTTTAGGATTCATATTTCATTTCGAGTCCTGCGTTTAGATTTATGTTTGATGAAAGATGAAATTGCCTTGTTATTTTCGACATATTCAAAATAGCTTCTTAGATGCACGGAAAAAAGAAGTACACACTCGGAAAGAAATGGCAGAATATTTCTTGGAAAATAACACTGAAGTTTATTAGAAGATCTGACTCAATAGTCATGAAAGATTGAATGAATAGCCATTAAAAAACGGATTGAAAATGTTAAGATGCTGTCCAACCGTCTACTTACGGACGAATGTATATTTATTTAACAAAACAGCCAAAAACGGCACAAAGGCTTTCACATTGGCTGACACATAACATACACTAAGAAAAAGAGAACGAATAAAAGCAACAAACAACAATGAAAAGTTAACAAATAATGTCAAGAACAGATAAAAGATGGCAGGAGAGCACAGAGTATGCAACCAGAGAGAGCTAAGTTACTATCTGGCGTTTAAGGAAGGAGGTGAAAGCGCTGAGGGATGAAGAGAGGTCCAGGGAAGGATACTGGATGCTCAGGGAATTAAATGTAGCGGGAAGTCGATGGAATAGGGAACGTTCAGAGACCGAGAGACGGAAATTTGGAATCTGCATCAGACTCAAGTTACGTGTTGGCCGAGGGGGAACACGGATTGAGAATAGAGGAAGAAGTTCGTTGGTCCGGAGAGTTCCGATAAAGATGCTATGTAGGAATATTAAAGCTATATAGGAATATGGTATGAATTATATATAGGTATACTATATCATAGGTAGCTCATATATATATATATATATATATATATATATATATATATATATATATATATATATATAATATCATAGCTATGTAGGAATATTATTCTATATAGGAATCCGGTATATTATATTTAAATATTACTATCCGTATAATTATTGAGATTTAAACCTATTTCTAGATGCAAAACACAAACACCAGAATTAGGGATGGTGTTGTTTCCAAAAACAATATTTTGGCGTCACGGTAGCTAATAGGAGGTGAATGTGTCGAGCAAGGGTGGGATATGCGTATTTTGAAAAATGCCCTATGTTGTTCCTTCTAAACTAATGGATTTAGGTCTATCGTAAATAGAATTGAGATGAGACCTTAACCTGCAGCTCGAATTATATCAGATTGGTGAATTCATCAGTGTTTCTAGCATTTACAATATTGCTCCTCTTGGCAAGGGCATCGTGGAGCGACGGATTCTGTTCGTTTTTTACCCCGAAAGTACGCGACCCATTGCCCTTTGAGTGTTGCTGGACCCTCGAGGAAGTTGCAGCAGCTGTGTTGTGTCCCTCTTGTTTCTTTTGCCTGAGGTACAGTAGAAAGATTGCCTCAGTAACAATTTAGGAACGTCTGCGCTTCATCACAGTCTCCAGTATTCTATCTAAAACCAATTACCCGGCTACTTAACTGTCTATAACCTCGCCCTACTCCTCTTCTTCCCTATCCACTTTGTGCACTCCCGGTACGCCCGAAATCGCGGAATAATCCCCTTAGCGGCTGCCAGCGTCATTCGAATGCTCCCGCACTCACAGTGCGTCCGATGGCACCAAGCTCGGCTGTTTCGCGGGGCTAAGTGGCGATCCGTGTGAGAGAAAACTAGTGAAGGGGGACGACCCGAAAGAACACCTCCCCCCGAATCCACTACGCTCTCTCACTAATCCCACTCTCATCGTCTTTCAACTCCCGCAATTCTTAATTTTTTCTCCTCTTCCTCCCCCCCTCCCCCCCACAACAACCTCAACCCCATATCCAGTCTTATCTTCAGCTTTACTTCCTGAATTCTCTTGTTTTTTTTTGCACGCCCAAGGTTTTGGAAAATAACGTCGCGTATCTCATACCAGGAAGAGCCGAGGGGGGGACTGAGGTTAGTTTCGGCTGAGGCGAATGGAGGGTTTGAGGAGCGAAGCTCGGGGAAAAAAGAATGGGAAAAGAGGGAGGAAATCGAATGGATACGAACATTCAAAAATCCTCTAAGGAAGTGATGTATTTTTCGAACGGGAAGGAGATGAGATGAAATTAATATTTAACTCTCGCGTATTTCATCATGGACACACGAGTTTTTCAAGTAGCAGGAAAAGCAGGCTGTTTCCGTTGAAAAAAAAATATTCACACTGTCACCTTCTTAAAAATTATAAAGTACACTTAAAAATTAATTCCCATACACCTTACACGTGTTAGAACTTTGGGCAAGTTGTCGAGCACTCACAGTGAATTATACGACATTCAACCCAAGAGAGAGCATTCACACACGATTATGTATTTTCCCGACGTTATTAAATGCCATTTTCCAAGATCGTTTCCGACAAAAAATCTTGGGGGTAATGAACAACAATACCTCTCTGCGGAATACGAATGCATTTTTTTAAGGTACTTTTAACATCTCTCGGTCATCACTTAAAAAAGGTTATCTGAATCTCGTCTTCAAAATTTAAAAATTTAATAGATTCAGACTGCTGATGGGTGAAAGGATCACGAAAATATGTAAAATAGCCTCGTGACTGAGTAAACATACGTCAGTCATCGGCAACGACCAGTTAAAGGTAGGTTTAAAACAGTCTCTAAGCAAATAACAGGTATGTATAAGGTTTCATTTCCAATAGATAGGTAAAATAAAATCAGTCGTTGCATTTGAAATTTAGGTTGTTATGGGAGATAAAAAATTTAAAATAGTTTTATGAGCAAATGAAGACTGCTTGCAGTTGGAATGATCTCATCTTTAACGGAAACGCGTAAGCCATTTTCCCTCGTTTATTTAATTTACAGTGTGCATTTTATACAAATATTGCTTCAGAAAAAAATTTCCTTGGAGGATGACCCTCACGTTTGCCACATAGAATGTAATACTAGTGTCCAATGAGGAAATTAAAAATTAGCCATTTCCAATTTGATGTCTGTTAGAAATCATCCGGAGTGATAAAATTCAAAATTCCGCGAAGGAACATGAAGCTCAAGAAGGAAAAGGAGAACTATTTTCAACGAAAGACTATTTTGCTAGAGAACTTCGGGGGGGGGGGATCTGGACCTCGAATCAGCGCGAAACCGAGAAAGCAAGGTGAGATTTTTTTCCTTAAGAGGGCAAGTCTTAAGATCCTCGAGGCTCATTACAAGAAAGTGAGTGAAGTGCCCATTAAGAAAGAGAGAAGGAGAGAGAGGGAGAGAGAGGAAACGAGCGAAACGGGGACAAGGGGTCGATGTAGAATTGTGAGGGGAGAAAGGAAAGGGAATCGCAGGGAAAAGATTTGGAGAGAGGGAGATGGAAGAATGAGAGGCGAAAGGTAGGATAAACCGTCTGAGACCATCATTACCCATTATTAAGCCATACCCACACCCACATATTATCCATCTCACTTAAATCGTTGAATTTCCAGGGATTATTTATGAGGAAATAATCGCATTTAATTACAACAATGAAAAAAATCTTGTTGGTCGAGATTTTTCGAAGAAACCTCAATTTGGAAAGTTCGTGCGTAACACGTGACAAGCAATATTGGGGTAAGTCATGTATAAGGTTCTTTAATATTTCCAAGATCAACTATACGGTGTACCACATGCCATCCACTAATTAATAACGATAATCAAATGAAACTGCAAATATAAATGCGTAAAAAAATGCAATTATAAAAAAAACAAATCAATTCCATCACCATTTCAAGGCGAAATCACTTCGAATTGGGCAAATGATAGGGGACTTCATACAAGAGTTTGATTTTACCAATCGTCGACACAACGTTTTACCATCGTCTGGACTGAGTTAAATTACCCTTGAAGGCGTGTATGATTATGACAGCCAGTAATTGATTATCTCCAGGAATACAAATAAATTGCGTGCAATACTTTCCCCTCACATTTTTACGCAACGCAATTCCGTAATACTACTATTTACCTACGAACAAGAAAACAAAAGGAGCCATAAAAGGGAACAAATATTTACGGGATGAGGAAAGAGAGCACCGACAGACGACGCAGGACTTTCGGCGGTAGTCAAATGCGTTGAAGCAATCGCACATCCAAATAGTCTACCCAAAACGCTCTATAAACGTTTTAATACCACTGGAAAAACCGAATTTCGAAACGTAGATTTAGTGCTGGAGGAGGGGGTTGCTGGAAGGAGGAGAGAATGTAGGGTTGTTGGAGGTTTAGGCAGCCCAAATGGAAAGGTGTGGCCCCCTGACTTTTGACTGGAAAGGGTGAGGGGAGAGGATGGGGAGCAAGGGATGTGGAGAGAGAGGGATAGCTGAAGGGTGTGCAGGGGAAGGATCCACGCCGTTTCGGTAGGCCTTGCTCGCATTAAATCAGCCACGGGAAGGGAATTTATTGGGGAGGGAAGGGGGCATTCCGGCCGTCTCCTTTTTTTACTCCTCGGGAGAAAGGGTATCAAAGAGAGGGATGGAGAAATAAATGTAGAAGGGTGGAAAATGGGGAGGGTGAAAAAGTGGAACGAGGGGACTGCGTGAAGGAGCGGGGGTGCGTTGGGGGTGGGGACTTTTTGATCCGATACCGGGGTTGCCTCCGATGCTGCTACCGCCACTGCTGCTGCGATGGAAACGTGAGCGGGGTCCTTATTTATCACCCACATCTTTCCATTTCGCGTCGGTGGATTCTTCCTTCTTCCCACGCCGCGCCCACCAAAACACCCCCAGGACCTCCCTCGCTCCCTTCTCGCCCGCCTCCCTGAGCGTTTGACTACCTCCCCACGGCCCTCGAGAGAGAGAGAAACCGGCGTTTTTATTCCAAAATTTGCTCCGCTTCTCTCCCATTTTCTTTTCATCCTCCTCCAGAGGGAGCGAGGCCTGCCCTTCTTGTCATCATTGGACGCCTCTTATTTCCTCTTCATTCTCTTGTCTACGAGAGGAACTTCCCCTTCCCCCACGTATTCCCTTTATCTCGTACCCCGTCTTGCGCCTTCTCCTCTGATCCTTTTTCTTTCGCCATTGTCACGAAGCGATGTTTCGATTACGCTGCCGTAAAAATTAGAATCTATCTCTTGACGGAGCACCATTATCGGCAGATGTTACATTTAATTTTGTGAATTGTACCTTTTGACGACATCTAGGGCTGGCGTTAAATTCATGACACTAGACATTCAGTTGGAAAACCGAATGATGTGTCTATGTTTAAAAGCTCATAAGTCCAATTCCGGATACATTCAACCCCCGTTCGTTCCGCCCAACTTACCATCCCTTTTCCTCTACCTACTTCGCCTTCCTAACGTTCTACCATCTATTACAGTCTTCAACATTCAAACTCCAATCGAAATTTTCTGTATCCCATATTTACTGCCTCCTTTGAATTTCTCTCATCAATCCCTTTTCCTCCGCCGCTATGTTAATAACTGAGTAATAAGTTGGAAAGTGCATGTGTCCTATGAATGTATATATCGAATGCGAATTTAGGTTCGTACAGAGAGGAATAGGAATAACAAACTTATTTTCAGTTACTTAGGAAGTTCATCTCTTGTTTCCGTAATGATGCAAAAGCTGAACACTGGGTTCTCATTCAGACTCGTAGGAATTCTAAGGGAGAGGAAATATTTAAAGAAAACTATAAGGGATGCCTAAAATAACAAATACTATTCATTTCTATGCTTAAACACATATAGTTCGCTGAGTCTTTAAAAATAAGTAGGGCTTAAGTTCATGTTTATCGTCCTGTAAAATCTGGCTAGAGAAATAAACACAAAAAACTCTGATTATTACCCACGTTGGTTCACTGGGTATCGAACTCATACGTACTAAAGCTTACGCGATATTTTAGAAATCACACATCTGAAAGGCGCAGCCTTTTACTTCCTAAGGGAGTACGACAATTGAATTTTACCTGGACATCTGGTGTCCGAAAAATCACCATTTACGTGATGTTGCGGGTGTTAAAAGGTGTCACCTGGATTTAAACCCGGGCTCTCCAGTTATATTTGCCTATCAGCCCAGTCAGTTACTTGAGCACATTACAATTAACTAGCGTAATAAGTTAAATATACATACATACGTTCATATATACTCGTATTTGTATATATATATATACGCACATACATATATATATTATTATTAGGTAATCTACCGTTTAAGGTAGGTTTTTGGATGGACACAACTATCAAATGTTTTGCGTCCATCATTATTTTCTTGGGAATGATATATATATATATATATATATATATATATATATATATATATATATATATATATATATATATATATATATATATATATATATATAGTCACTTTCTTGGTAAACCCACGAACGTGTACAATAATGTAAATTCACTAATAGTCATATCAAACACAGAAACCAAAACACACAAAAGAGAGACTCACTGGTTCTCGAATTTTCGGTGGTCCAACCACCTTTCTCAAGAGGAATTAGGATATATATATATATATTTACGTGTTAATGTCTAATGCGTTATGTTATGCGAATTCCATAAAGTTACGCCGGAGACAACAAATTTTAAAGTAAATGAATGAGCCCTTCTACTACTTCTACATAAATACCCTGCGAGCCACCAAAAAGGTGTGTGGTGCTAAGTATATTCTCAGTGAGGAGAAAGTTACCATGAAAGCCGGAAAAATGAAAATTAGCAAAAAAATCAAATAAAATTTATAAAAAAACGCGACGTTCCAATACCTCGTATCACTTTTCCATCCAAAAAATTGGGGAAGATACATCTCCACAGGCGCAGAATTTGATTTGAATTTCAGTGGAAAGATATCCTGGCCCTCGATCCGCCACGCTCTGCATCATGGCGCCACACACATTGATTTGCGTATCTCCACTCGCTTCCATGATTTCCATTACCTACAACAGGAAATTCTAAATTGTCAGCCACCCGTCATGATTTTCCAATTACCGAGCATGCCCACCACTCCGACACTGGCGTTAAGTCAAATACTACAGCGAAAGGTTTAAAATTTAAGAAACGCAATAATCATTTCAATACTCAATTTTTATATACGATCGTATACATATATTATTTTTTATTATTAGGTAATCTCCCGGTTAAGGTAGGTTTTTAGATGGACACAACTATCAAATAAATATTTTGTAACTCCAAACAAAACCCAATCCAGCAACCTGCTCTACATCAGGTCCCTCTCCATCTCTGTGTACTTCTTTCCTCCCTTCATCCCGTCCAACATCCCTATCCTGTTCCTGCCCTTTCCTCGTTTGCCTAACATTCTCCCCTCTATTACCTTCTTCAACATTCCATTACCGCTGCAACTCTCTTTCTCTCAACAAACCCCTCTCCTCAGACACCATCTCCAGTACATCCTCATTCGTTTTCCTTTCGGTCCATTTCACCTTCTCCATTCTTCTCCACACCCACATTTCAAAAGCCTCCAATCTACGTCTATCCTCCTGCTTCAGTGGCCACGTTTCCGCGCCGTACATAGCTACGCTCCTTATCAGAGTTTTTACGAGTCTTGTCTTAGCCTCCCTGCACAACGTCCCCGTCATCAACTCCCTCCTCCTTGAGAAAGCCTCGTTGCCTAGCGCAATTCTTCTCCTTACGTCCGTACTACTTTGACCGTATCGGTCCAAAACACCTCCGAGATATGTACACTGTTCTACCTGCTCTATTTTTACTCCTCCTATTTTAATGTTCAGCTTAGCCTTTTTCTTTCTGGAAAATTGCATAACCTTTGTTTTATTAATATTCATTCTCATCCTATATCTATCGCACTGAACCTCCAATTCACTCAGCAATTCTTGCAGACCCTTGGCTGGCTAAGCAACTAATGCCTAATATAACCTAACCGATTTTACGAATTCCCCTCCGACTTTCATTTCTACCTTCAGTTCTTCCCATGCCTCTTTAATCATTTCCTCTAAATATACGTTGAACAGCACCGGTCACAATGGGCAACCCTGCCTTACACCTCTTCCTAACACTGCCCATCCGGACTCTCCGTTCCCCACTCGCACCTGAGCAGTCTGAGATATATACAGGTTGCGGATCAGTCTCCTGTCCCTCCAATCCATTCCTATTTTCTGCAATACACGAATTAATTTTTCCCAATTCACTCTATCAAACACTTTTTCGAAATCTACAAAACAGGCAAAAACGTCCTGATTGTATTCTATATTCCTCTCGATTAGTGATCTCATTACTGCAATGGAATCACGCGTACCTCTTCCTTTCCTAAACCCAAACTAATACTCCCCTAAGTAATCATTTGCCTTACTCTCTATCCTTTTGTTGATGATCTTGAGAATAAGTTTAGCTGCATGGGATATCAAATTTATTGTTCTGTAATCCTCACATGATGTAGCCTTTACCTTTTCCGGAATAGGAACTAACACTGATCTCACAAAATCTTCCGGCCAGATTTCTTCCTCCTTGATATAACGAATCAGTCCATATAGAGTCACCTTCTCACATTTTCCTAAACATTTCAACAGTTCTACAGGGATGTTGTCCACCCCCACGGCCTTATTTGCTTTCATCTCCTTTAATGCCCTTTCTATGTGTATAGTGAGTCTATGAGTATGCCTGGACCTAAGCTATCTTTTTCAACGTCATGTTCCTTTTCTATGTCTAACCTTTTCGGCCTAAGTTCTTTACCATGCAGTGTTTCTATATATTCCTTCCATATCTCTTGGATTTTTCCTGGTTCAACTATTATTTTACCCCACTTATCTTTAACTGCTAGCCCAGATCTTGCCTTCTTACTTCCCGATAATAACTTAACCTTGCTGTATAGAGCACCAATTTCACCCTTCCTCTGTAAACTTTCCATATCCTCGCAGTGCGTTTTCCACCATTCTTCTTTTGCTTTATTTGTTGCCCTTTATGTAATGATGGGCACTTAGGTCAATTAAATTTGCTAAATAGTGTAACAGAATTTCTATGATCGTCCCATAAGCCGGCTACACAATCTTTGCTGAAATAAGTATCTAATGGAATGGACAGGGTTGGTGGTGTTTTGGAATGAAAATTTTACCACGAGTTTCCCTGATAAAATTTCAATTTTCTGAAAATCTTACTTCACCACTCATCAGATTAGTAATTTGGTTCTCAATACCAGGTGTACACTCTACACTTTGAGTGCACTTTTTACGATTAAGGAGTATATTGCAGCTATTAATAAAACACATGCAATTTAAATATCATGAAAATAATCGAGCACTTGTCAATTATGTTTTTAATGAATCTGGTGCGCATGTTTTGGTAATTTTACCTTACATAAAAATTATCCGGAGGCGGACTGGGTTATCTTGAATTTCAGGCTTCAATAATTTCCAGACTTATGGAAGTTTTGATAAATAGTTCAAAAGTATTTCTTTATGCAAGAAATAGCACTCATAATGGAAAGGTTAGAGAACGAAAGGCTTGTTTTGAATTGATTCATTTAGGGGTCGTGTTTGGAGGTACAAATAGTTTTCGCATTATAAATAGGAAAGTAATCAGGTTTAAAAAATAATTGTGGAAGACAGGATACCTCAAAAGATGACCTCACGTTTACATTACGTACCGATAAGCTCCCAACAAGGTAATGCTGATGACCGTTGCATTATCAATAATTATATAAAACCATAATAATTATCTGGTAAAAGTAAATTACTCAAATTTAAAAAGCCACAAGTCAATATTGGAAACTGAATGACGCGCTTACGCAGAAAGTTGAATATGAAATCCAAATAGTCTGCGCTCACATAGTGAGCATTCGTTAGTTATGCACTATAAATGGCAATGCTTAGGTCAGCTATATTTATTTTCATAACTTTGCCTACATAGCGAAATTTAAGATATAAATGTTTCTTATTGCCATTTGTTCCAAAGTAACTCACGAAGCGGGCTCCAAAAATGCAGCGGTGTTCGAAAACGATAAAAAATATAACTTCGTAAGTCTTTAAGTTGTTTCCGGACATCAACTCCATTGGAAAAACCTTCGAAGAATTTATTCGCGTTCAAATCTTTAATTTAACACTCAAGGTAATGAAAAAAAATCTCTTCCGAAAACCGCCTTAAGAATCCAGAGTATCTTTCTGTGTTTCGGAACTCGTATAGAGAGTATCCTTGGTGGGTGACACCTCTTCCGAACAGGTTCCCACACGGGTTTTCTCTCCAGGATATACCAACTCCACTTCCATCACTGTCTTCCACACCATCCCAATCACCCACCGTAGGAAACCCTAATCCCACAGTCGTGGACTGCTTGCACTTAAATTCACTGATTCCTTTGCTGAAATTCCTTTACCCTTTACCTATAACCGACTTCTTGTTGCACTTAGTGCGATTTTCAAAATCTTCCCGAGTCCTCAAAGGTCTTATGCCGTAAACATTATCGTGGAAGAACAAGAGGAACATCGATATGGTCAAAGCTGATTTAACATGCATGGTACTCACGTTGCTGAAAAACTAACAGCTGCCTTTTGACAAACCGACCGGCTTATTGAATCTACTTCTCAATTCATCACCAACGAAGCATGGTTTTTGGGCTGACCGCATCACGATACGTTACTATTATTATAATCCATATTTATTTACGGAAACCTAGTCTTTTAGGGCAGAAGATGAGCGTAGATCGGAGGCTTTTGAGATTTGGGTTCAGCAAACAATGGAGAATATACGAGATGGACAGGAAGGATGGTCATAAGCTGAAGTTATAAATACGGTGAGTGAAGAGAGGAAGTTCGAAGAAAAGTCAGAAAAGGTGGGGGCCGGAGCAAATATTTGAAGGTAGTGTTATGCTGATGGAAGGGAGAATATTGGATTAGCGAAGAAGAGGGAGGAAGAGACAACATGGTGCTAGGGATAAATTTTAAATAAACAAAGGAAATAATCTTGGGCAAAAAATTGCATTTTTTTATTGACAGATCTCAGGAAGAGTCGAAAACCTATCTTATTAGGTAGATTCCAAGAAACTGCGGGAGATGCCGCACCGGTAACTTTCGGCGGAGTCATCCGCTAATATGGATTTCAATGCAATAATTTCAGAATGTGAAAATCGTTCACCTTGACCCGGATCCCAGTATAGGCGACTTATTTTTACACTCTGAAAATGTTGCATTGTTAGGTAGAATTTATTGATGGAATGGCAGTATTTTAATTAGCTCCCATGTATTAAACTTTTAAATACTCATATAAGACTTAATGAAGAGTTATCATACAACTTCAAGATATTTTTCAAATGTAGAGAAAAAGTAATTCAATAATCCCATAATTGACACGTTCTTAAACGCACAAAGACCAATTGATGAAGGAAACGAATCCCTTAAAATTTCTTCTGACATGTGCTGTATAATATACTCCGTTAAATTTGCAAGAGTGTTAGCGATTAAATGCAAGTTAATCCCGCTGATATGAACCTTGGGAATCCGAATGGTGGTCAGATGTACATGAATTTATTTTTAATAATTGTCTTAACAACATCCATTGCCAAATAAATTGCTGTTAGAGAAAAAAACGCTTTCCAACATTTTACCAATTTCCAAAGAAAAATTTTGCCCAGCGATATGCTTGAAATGCAGGTTGGCAACTCAATATATGGGGACTGGGGGAAAGATATCTGTTTTAAGAATGCATGGCGATAAAAAATGTCTAACATTCCGATGTGTTGATACATATTCCTCGTCCCTGCTTTGAATACCAAAAGCGTGTTACCCTTCTCTCGATTCAAATCTTCTCTCCCCACGGATTCCTAGATGCGGAGGTCTACTTCCTCTCAGAAATCTGACCTCTTCCTTCGACCCCGCATCCCAGGGAAAAGATTCCCTTTCATGCCCTAAACTATCACATATCGACGAGAGGAACAAATATTTGTGACTCCTTCCCTTCAATATCTAGCTGAAGGAACGTTTACGCGCGGAAACATCTCGTACACTACCACCCTTTAAGAATGATTGAGATTTTCAGTTTTCTATGCTACCATTTCGTAATATTTTAATTAATAATTTTTCTAAACCTCACTCACATGACATAACGGAACAAACCGCGATACAATAAACCCATCTTCAATGCCTTTTTTTCTTCATTCTGTCCAATATGTCCATTCTTTTCCTCCCCGTCTCGCCTTACCAACATTCTCCCCTCTTATCAGTCTTCAACATCCCATCGTCAATGGAAATTCTCCGCATCCATCATTCCTGCTTCCCTACAACCCTCTCTCATTGCCACCCTAGTACTTTTTCGTAAAAGGTATTAATATTTATGTAGTATAACTAGTTGTACATGTAGCTATGCATTGGGGTTTATGCTGACATGAGTTAATATTAACGTCTCCGTGAATTCCTTTACTATCCCCTCCGAATTTATGTCGACCAGCCATCCATTCATTGCGGGGGAGGGAATGGACCTCTCACAATCAATCCTTCCTCTCCCACGGTTGATATTCGGCACGCTCAAACATTCATACTATATTTAGAAAATTAAGAACACTCGATTTTTCTGTCCTAGCAAGTCACGATATTTCTCTAGTCACGGGTGGGCTCTTAGGAAAATTCGTTCTCCTTGGCTCATTTAAGCGCTCTTGGGTTTTGGGCGATCGTCGTTTCATATCTTTAATTTAAAGCACAGCGAAACAGGTCACGTAGAGCGGCTACGTCACTTTATCCCATAGGATGAGCAGGATAAGGCATTAGTGGTCCACCGAACACTCGGAGAGATATCTGCACAAGCGGCAAACACTGTCATGCCTAAAGAGTGGGCCTTGCTAGGCGATTTAAGCGCTTACAACCTCGAACGAGTAAAGGAGTAACGCGGGGATACCTCATTTTGTTCAGAAATACCCTTGTTATATCCATACACATACATTTACGGAATTCATCATCTCCTACATGCATTTACACGGAAGGGCGCAGAACACGAACATTTTTGGTGCTTTCTGATTACCTGAGTTTATATCAATTTTTTATGTCTGTGCCGCGCACCATACTCCATTCCGTTTTTTTGGGTTAACAGAGAATGAAAACTTAATTAAAACCGAGGATAAGAAAGGCACCGAAGGATTCAATCTAAAGGAAAGCTTAGGGTATCTTTCTTGAATTATTAAATGTCTAGAAAAGGAAATTCACAAATATTTCCTGCGCATGTACTTTTAAGTCAATCACCTCATCCACAATTGCATTATAGGAAATAATTTTTGCATATAGGATTGACTTATCCCTTGTGATTAAAAAAATGTTCAAATAGGTACCAAATTTTCTTTCACAGGTGAATTTAATTCGTCATTTCAATTGATAACCTTGAACAGTGAGACAATTAACCATCAGTATTCCCTGCTGGTGGTCACAATCGATTGTCCTAGCGGTTGCCAGTTCATACCGGTCCCAATGGAGGACAATGCGTTTGTGAAAATTTTACCAATGATACCCGTGATACTTTAAATATATTTTTTTTTTACTTTACGTATATCCGTAGCTTAGAAAAACATTCCCGGTTAGATATTCCATAAACAAGAGGTAAGATAATGCTTATGATATCACCATAGATTTATCAATCAAGGCAAAAACCTAGATGCAATAAGAATTTTGACCTTTTAAAGAAATGAAAACGCTCAACCATCAGAAACGAGGTAATGAAGAGCGTCCTCTATTATTGTACGTACCGAAATAATAAGCGTATTCTTTAACCTACTTCTATAGATTGTTTATTCACGTAAGAATAAAACGATCAAGTTGATACCAATAAACGTATGTGAATTAAATTGTTGATTTTTCTTATTTATTTCCCAATTAATTTATTAATCTGTTTAATAGTGTAACGTCACCCAGCTCCTTGTTGTTAATTAGTAATGAATATAATTGGAATTACATGGAATTCGTTACCTAGAAACCTATAATCACGTTGCAGAAATTATCTAGCCTAACATATGTATAAATATTTAACTCTGCAGATACACGTAGCACCGGATAGTTAAATCTACAATAAACATTGAAAAAATGCGCCAGTAAATCGAACAATACGTATCGACTTCAAAATAAAGATGCTTCTGGGACAGACGAGGCACAAGGAGTTTTCTTTTCTATAAAACCACGGACAGTTTGCATTCTGAAATTTGACGTTCCTACCCCTCATCAATTACAATCCATTAATTTAAGCCCTTGACGGCTAATTTAAGCTTCACGCCGGTACCGTGGGGCGATCGATATCCACACGCTCTACAAAACAAAAACTTTTCAGGCAAGTTCTCGCCAGTTCTCGTCGTAACTTTAATTGATTCCACGAGGCGAGTGACTGATGTTCCCCGCTCCTCCTTTGACAAAAACCGCCCCTTCGCGAGGCCCTAGGAGTGCCCCAATTGCCCAAGGACGCCACCTACTTCTGAGACCCATCCCTGGGCGAGACGGAATGGGGTCAGCGGGAGGAGATTCGTTTGGACCCTCTCGGGAACCTCCCTCCTCTTCGCCCTTTGACCTCCCCATTCCTCAAAACTGCCTCTGTACTTTTTTACTGGACCACGAAATGTGCCCTCATTTCCTCACCGCTTCCCAGCATCCATCCCGAAAAATAGTCCATGCATACTCATCCATAAAAACAAATGTATACACACATACATATCCATATATACTTGTGTAGAAAACCATATATATATATTTTTTTATATATAGGGATATCCCGGATAAGGAAATATTTTTACATTTGTGATCTGCTCAAATTCACCTTCCCCACCTTTCCTGTGCTTGTCTTTGATGTGTTTTCCTATCCCGTTTCCTTATATCTATTTCTATGTGGCCCTATATATATACGTATACGTAGATGTATACGTATGTATATATACGAATATATATACGTATATATGTACATTCCGAGACCCAATATATTTGTATATATTGGATCGCGGTCGTTCAGGGTTACAGTTTTGGACTATTAACCGGAGAGCCCGGGTTCGATCTCCGAGCAAGCCTCTCTGGGCACCTTCAGCTCTACCCAAGCTGAGGGATTTTTCGGGTACCAGATCTTCCTGGGAAACCATAGCTGGCACAGGGAATGGAAGTGGCCCCCCTACCCTGATGTGTGAATGATGAATATATCTGGAGATTAGGGTAATTAGTGTCTGATATTGATCCATGGCTCATTCCAGGAATCGAAAAGCCAGATGTAAGCCTATTATATTGTTTTGAGTGTGAGTGGAGGGTCGGAGGGAAGCTAGAATGGAGAGACACTATAGCCAGAATTTTTCCCTGATTGGAATACTCCCAATCCAAAAGCACGCCTACGAACATAACAATCCCTTTGATAAATGCTCCCTGCATATCTTTTATATTTTTTATTCTATTCGAATTTCTTTATTCTATATTCGTTTTTCTGTACGTTTGTTGGTGAAAGCCATCTGACTGCTTCATTTGAATTATTATTCACATCCGTGAGACTTTCGTATTTGATATATGTGTTTATGTACACACACACATTTATATGTGTGTGTGTACATACACACAGTCCCCCTTACTATGTCTCTCTCTCTCTAACTCGTTCCTTTTGGTGCTCCCGGAAAGGGATGAATGAAACAAAGGTATGCCGCAGTTCACCTGGACCCGGGTGCTGGATCTATCCTTCGTACCCCTTCCTGCACTCTGACTGGACACCCTGGGTAATATACTCAAGAGTACCGACCTAGGAAGAAAGAGAGGGGAAGAGGGGAGATAATGGTGGGTCCCCATTCCCGGGAAAGACGCCGAGGGAATACGTAGTGGCGAATGTAGGTCAGTTTCGCGGTCCACTGAAAATCACCACGGAATGAAATTTACCCCTCTCTGACACGTGTATATTTTCCGCTTGGGACAGGCCAGGTATGCTCTCATCGATTTATTGCTGCGATCGTGTTTTACATTTTCTATTTATCGCATTTTATATTTACGGTCGCGTTCGGTCATGACACACGGGGAATATTAGATGTGTGCTACCTAGTACTGCTCATTTCAGAGGAGAGTTCTGTGAAGTTGAAAAATATGGTCGAATACACACACCTCTAAACTTATAGCGTTGTAATATTAGATCTAGAACTGCTCTGAACGAAATATTTACTCTTGTGACCCTAAAATATATGGTTGAACTTATTACATCTATTAATAAGTAATTTCAACCAAATACTTAATCATTTTGTTTGAATGAAATTATATCACAATACGCCGAATACGTGAACGCCAAGAGTAGACCGACCCATTCGATATAGCCAGACCCCCATTTAAATGAATATATAATACTTATAATTCTATAAATAATACCGTATTAATTCAAATTTTCCACTTAGCTATTGAAACAAACCTTTAACAAATTTGTTTTCAATATTATTTGTAAATTGGTCGCAGGCTATGACATTGAACCCTCAATAAAGTGCCCAATTAGCTATATTCAAGTACGTATAACAAGGCAAACTTGTAGATCGATCAAAATCAAAGGTTTGACATACAACATTGACTTAATTTTTCGAGCGAAAAGTTAAGAACATTAAAAAGCTTATCAATTTGATGAAAGATAATAGTTTAATAAATGAATTAAAAAGAACACTGAAATTCTATTCCTTACCCTAACTTTTTTAAAAACATGTGGTCTCTCTCAGAGCTCTCTGAACCGAAAATGAGAAATCTTAGGTTTTATTTCGTAATACGCACTCAATTTATTGCCTGATTTCCCTCAGCGTCATCATATCTTTATACTTAGTCTATATCCGATGAATGCTCTTTGAATACAGCTTTTTTAATTTCAGTTGGTCTCTTAACGTATCATTACACCGGACAGAACTTAAAAAACTTAAAGATACGAAATTGTGATTCAAAACAGATTAGGTATGGTTATAGGCAAAAAGTAATGACATTTTCCCGGTTTATGACACTTTCCATTGTGCATGGACGCTTCGATATTGTTCGCATTCTATGGTTCCTGGCAATTTTTGAGGGACATAAACTACATCTATCTCACTGACTTCGGTGATATAAAGCATAATAGCAACTTTAGACACAATGATTTTAAATTAATGAAAATAACACGGGATTTTTAAAACTTTTTCTGCAACCTTAAGATCCTGTTGCATTGTTTCGTCCTCCGATTACCAAATGTACTATTGTTTTTTTCCCATTTCGCTTTTGTATTCTACGAGGTAAATAACTCTCAGCCGAGTTCAACTGGCTCATGAACATAAATTAGTGGCCGTTTGGGGTAAAAAAACGATTTTATTTATAAAAAATAATCTACGGATTGATATGCAGATATGAGTACATGTTAATCCAATTGGTAGAGCATTCAACTGCTAAACAGAGACCCCAGGTTCCATTCCCGGGAACGCCTCTGGGAACTTTCAGCTCCCCCCAAGCTTTATGATTTTCTCGCACCAGAACTACCTGGGAAACCATTGACGATCGAGGAACTGCCCTCATGTACGTGTATGAGTTTCTTATTTGTGGAGCTCTACCTTCACCGATAAAACCAAATTTCGTGTTGATGACTGTGGTTTGGTATGCAGATATATGACATACATTTTGTAGCATTTATATATATATATATATATATATATATATATATATATATATATATATATATATATATATATATATAAGTGGGCAATCTGCAAAAGAAACATTAGTGCCACGAAGATATTTTGCGTACAGGTTTAAAGTACTGGTCAGAAATGTCCCCATTTGCACCGATTTCACACAAGATGAACGTGTCAAGAACATCTCGGATATTTACAGCCCCAAGGGTTCTTTTCAGAATCACGGAGAAGATAATATCTATCCCTGCTCAACCAAACGATTCGTTCTTTGCCGAAAGTGAAATTTCACGAGGGTGCTCTCGGCGGAGTTCTCTTTGCGATAAAAAAACACAATTCCTTCCCCACGATCTTCCTTCCACAAACACTTTCCCTTCCGCCGGCTCCATGTGCGTGGCCCCCTCTTTTCCCATTCAAAAGTTTGCTGAACGCCAGAGATCCACCCGTTAGACTTCTTTCCATCGACTGTTTTTTTCTCTCTTTCCTATTCGAACGCGTCAGCCACACTTTTTGCTTCTTTCGCGACCTCCAGCGCAACGATGAGCCTTCCCTCCCTCGCGTTATCTTCTTCCTTGCTTGCTTCGGGGTAAGAATTTAAGGCCCCGTAGCGCGCGTTGGCGGGGAAACAGCTCCCATTTAGATCGCCGGTGGTTGCTCCTTCAACCCACCCTTCTCTCATCCTCCAGTTCGACGACAGTCGTGCTCGGAGATGTCCCATGTACAAATCGATTCTCGTATGTTTCTATTACAGTCATCATATTCACCAATGCAGATTAGGAGTACATGGCTCGCTTTTTTAACTATCACATCAGACTTCTGCTCTCTCCGAACATCTTCAATCATGGTGCTTCGCGTAATGGCCTTTACATTGCTGATGAACGTAAATTATTCGCTATTAATTGCAAACCTATGATTTTCTATACCACTGATAATTTGCTATAGTTGAGACGATAGTTAGAAATCATATTTTCGTGTTTGAGGCTTTCCCTATTTCTGAGAGAAAGTTCTGCAACACAAAGTAGGTACCTATTCACGTATTGGCGATAGGCTATTTCTCCCTAATGTGTTCTCACAGGAAATATTTGGACACAGGTGGAAGTTATTTATGTTGCCTAAAAATTATCACAAATGGATAGCGAATTGCAAAATAACATGAGCGAAAAATCTTTCCTGGCAAGTTCAAAGGAAGACAATCTTCCCTTATGCTGTTCCAGTGGCAAGCCGAACTGTTTCTCTACACCGAATTTTAACTACCTGTGTCAAGAAATTTGTTTTAAAAAGTAACTTTTATCATTAAGTGTAAAGTCTATCTTCTTTAATAGGGAATGCGATACATTAAGTAATGTTAATTACAGGTCCCATTTTAAACACGGAAAGGATACATTATACATTTAATTGTACAGTATGTTTGATATATTCTCATTCCAATGTGCAATGAAATGTATAATGTAAGAGCATATGTTTGTGGCTGAAATGCGTGTTGAAAAACATCGAGTAGAAACGAACTACACAGCTTCAATAAGATAAATTTTATGATAAGTAAAGCATCGAAAGGAATATCGATGCAATACAATATCGTCTACTTGCACACTTCCAAGGAACTTTTTACCTTTCTTTTGAAGAATTTTTTACATCAGGCTTGTCTTATCTCACAAGAGGCTCCACCTTGACTACAAGGTTCCCACCCTCCTTCCATTTCCGACCGCGATATTATCTCCAAAGTGCCCTATGGAGTCGAGTGCTCCTCGGTGGAAGTTCATGTAGATCTGGTGAAAGTGAAATCTGATCGAGGGAGGGACGAGAGGCAGCGAGGAGAGAAGGGGAACATTATTTCATGGGTGAGCGGATCTTATGCCAATGCACCTTTAATGCAGCTTCTGTCAAGGTTCGCGACTTTAATTTGAGATTCATTTGCATATCTCGGTCTGTTCCAAATTCAAGTTATCCAACCTTCTAACTCCAGCTACCTCTGCTATTGATCAACTAAAGGATAAAATCCTATCGATGAACTGAATTGTAAACATTACCCTGCAATCGTCTTTCGGTATATATAAAATATACCCACGAGCAAGGGCAAAATTTCATTTCTATCCTAAAAGGCAATACTATCTTATAATTATTCAAAGATAGTTTTACTCTGCCCGTAGTATATGAACAATGATTAAATTACATCATTATCGTGCGTGACAATCGTTACAATGAAGTGGTATAATGAGAAAGTACTGTTGTCAATGTATATTATAATGCTTTAATTAATTAATTACCCAAAATATGAATTCGGGAAAAATAGTTCTAAGAAGGCGGTGACAAAAGTTGGTGGCCCGTCTGGTAAGAAGATGGTATCAAAAGATTACGTTCAGTCGAGAAGTAGTAAGCCAGATCTAAATTATTATTGGAAACAGAAATAAGAGTCTCAGAGTAACAGATTTGATCACCCGTGTTTACTAACAGATGTTCTCAAGTAAATATCAAAACTTAAAATACACAGACCTAGCTATAAACTACATTATTACTAAGCGAACATTTACATAATCTTTTGTCTGATGTTCTATTACCCACTAAAGCTATCGACTAACGGCCAATGCAGGGAGAAGAGCATTAATTAATAATCACTTGCAATCCACAAAAATATTTAAAAAAATTATTTTACGCTAAATTGATAGTAAACTGGCATTAACTCTACCAAAGTTTTCACACTTACTCTATTCTTTTCTATTGAATTTTCCTGTATCTAGAGTTGATTTGGTTCGAGGTGTTCACAAATGAGTCTTCGCGAAATGACTGCACGTGAAATTCTCTTTAATAAATATAGAAGCTTATTAGCCAAGCTATGAAAATTCTCTCACGTTAAATTGGGCTAAGAACCTATAATTTAATCTTCCATTTTGCGATGCCGAGAATTGATTATAGTATTTCATTAAACTGATAAACCGGAGACGTCTGATATTCTAGAGCAAAGTGACAGTTTGAATAAATGTTGTATCTCGGATTCAAATCCTAGTGATTTCTCTAACACCTCAACGTAAATCCACGCTATGCTACTTTTTTTGGGAACCATACTTGGTAGAGAGAAATGAGTTCATTTCTCTTCTTATATGCAACATTTCACGCCAAGGCTTAGCACTGGCGTATCTCTACCCTCGCCTATAAATCATCTCTCGTGCGAATGACTGCGAATTTTGCCAGTACATATTCAAATATTTCTGAAAATATGGAAGATCATCAATTAAATTTTGTCATTTACTCATTCAAAATAATTAATTACTATAATTATTGGTTGAAAATTAACTTTTTTATACAGATATTAAATGAAATGAACTGCCAAGTCCCTAATCTTTCCCCAAAGCTGTACGAAGATGTATGAAGCAAAGTGAGGGAGAAGAGAGGATTGTTGAGAGATATCAAAAGGAGGCAGGAAAGATCAATGAGTATTCTGATTGGCGATGGGAGATTTAAGGCTGTGATGAAGACGATATCGTTATGCAAGAAAGGTAGAAGGATAAAAAGGGTTTGTATGCTGTACCGAATGAAGGGAGAAAGGAAGCATGCGGAATTAAAGAAGGTTTTATTGTGGCGTGGGATCATGTTGTTCCAAATGCGAGTCTAATAAATGTAGGTGTGTTTAGTCTGCGTCCATCAACCATCTATCTTACACGGTAGAGTACCAAATAAATGTTTATACACTCTCTTATTTTAATATTATATATCAATATTTTTTTGTATCACTTTTGAATTTAACGGCAACACTAATTTTCCGTATGCTAATTACTCTTTGCAAATTTTCGTCCTGGTCAATAAAAAAAATATGAATGCGTTCACGAGATGCACAGGCTATGGAACCTATTTAATGTTCGTATGTACGAGACGGGACGTGGGAGGGACGTGTATCCACTCGTATGGGACGTGTTAGACCAGTTGGCAGAGCGTTGAAATACTGGCCGAAGGGTCCGGGTTCAAATCTTGGTGCTCAACGCCTCTGGACAATCTCAGCTTCACCCAGCCTGCGTGATTCCACATTTTCCTGGAAGCATAGGGAAGGAACTGGCCTCTCTGTGCCAATGTATACCGTTGGGATTAATACTAGGCGAGCTCTACCTTCACCTATTTGGTTTTGATAACTGTCGTTTATGTATGCATGTATTTGCAGAATGTGATGATTCGAAAGTTTATTGCTGTTGATCGATTACACGGAAGAAATTATTAATTTTCAAACATAAAATTACGTGGGTATAATTATTCCTATCTCATGAACGACTATTGAGTGGCTTATCCGTTCGCTAACGAATGTGATCATTAATCAACATTGGAAAAGATACATCTTTTTCGAATTCCTTGGGCTCGTTACTTATCACTCGTTGGTGCATAATGTCAGATGTGCAAATTTAGCTGCACAAGATGACCGGAGAAATGCAATAATAATAAAATTTGGCTAAAATGAAGGGGAGTGATTTGGAATGGAAAGATTTTAGCTCTGTTGTTATTTTGTGAACACGAGGGAAATTTTGTCGTTAAATTACACGCGCAGTTGAGAGAGTACGGAAGGTCAAATTGAGCAAAGGGTGGAGAGTGCAATATATTCTATTGTCTGGTGAAGTTTGTAACGTTCATCCGTTTGCTCCTCAGCTCGTGCTTAGAAATTTTCGGCTAATGCTAGAGGAACTCATGGATGTGGCAAATATTTATTGAATTGAACAAGGCATATGATAGGATGTATCGAGTCATTAAGTGAGCGGCGGGTATAGCGTCCTGTAATGATGACATGGAAAAATAGAAAGCCAAGTATATGAATAAACGGAATTTCACATTAAAAATGAAACAATTTGGAAACGGGATGCATAATCACAACATGGCCGTAACGAGTTTTATTTGGATTACTGTGTGAGAGATATTCTCCTTTATAAGGTAGACTTGAGATAAATATGTACTTGCTATTATATACGCCGACGATAATGTGTTTGCTGGCCTAGTGCCAGCATCAACTACCAGGAGCTCTGGTTCGCTTCAGTCATGGAACGGAGATAAGCGGAATTAGGGTTAAAGACTTCCATAACAAAGACAGTAGCAGCGTTTGATAGGAATCTTGGGTATAATGTTTCCATAAAAAGTCTATACACAAAATGATTGAACAAGTGTACGTTTGTGCTCGTCTGGGCAGGAAAGAAAGAAAAGAAAAATGATAGTAGAGTTGGAGAGATTAAAAATCGAGCGATTAGTGGTCGAAGGGTAACACAAAAAATATGTTTGTTTACGGCATGAAAAATAGCAGTCAACAAATGTGTAATCCTATCCAAGCTGTTAATGAAATTGAACATTTTTAGTGAATTTTAAAACACTATTAATTAAAAATGGGTATGCCAGACTCAGCAAAAATGTTGAATAAACTAGGGTATTGACTCTAGAGTGAGATGCTTGATGAATGATGTTGGTAAACATAGGAGAGGTAGGATTGGGGATGATGGGTCTTGAAAGAATATAGAGTGAATGCGAATATAATGTACGAGTGCGAAAGACATTTACTGAACTGATATTTCCATGCTTAGAGAATTGATGCGAAACATTGTCACCAAACAGACATGAGAGCAGAAAAAAAAATTCGGCGTGTAAGTGAACACCTCGGTGGCTTAATTGGGTAAAGTGTGATCACTGGATAACTAGGATTCCGGGATCGAATCCTGGTTAAGGCGAATGATTTTTACGCTTTGAAATCTCGTCGTTGCGTTGTAATGCCAATAGAATGAATGGGGGAGGGAGAGTTAGTCCGAGAACGTCATAGAGGCGAATGAAATAGTCCATTCCAGGAAAATATTGAACAAAATTGGTAAACATCAATACAGTTCCTGGAATAAAATCAGACTTAGTTTAATTTACGTAAACTGAATGGAACGTCGCGAAGGGTAGGCAACGGTTAAAAATACAATTTAAATTTGGATTTCTCACAAATATCATCCACAAAATTGTCCATCAATTACAACGAATTTACGTTTTTAATTTATAAAAGTTCATGCTGGTGCACACAAAATATTAAAGTATTTTGAAAAATACAGAATTTCTCCCAGCATGATATGCATAAAACACGCTGGTGAAATGAGCGAAAACCTGTAGATCTTAAAATATGTGAAGTAAATACCATTAAAAGATGAGTCATTATTATTAATTTGAGGCATTAATACTAACTGATATGAGTTACGTCAGATCCAGTGAGCAAAGGAAACAAAAGTACTAGATTCAACAAACACATGTATTTGATACATAGTTGATTGATAATTTACTTTTTCCTTTTTCCACACTGTATTTGAATATCCTGTTAGCAAATATTTTGTGGTGTTTTTTTTTAAGCATGACGGTGCATTGATGGGAGAGAGAGCATGTTTCAATGACGTGAGGTACTGATCTTACTTGACATGTTTTTCATTAACTGATATTTCAAGTTTATTTTCCATACGGTAAAATATCAAACATCCACGATTATCTCAAACAAGCAACAAATGATACTGAATCGCAGTCACTAATCAAACTCAGCCTGTTCAAAACAAATATCAGCTGAATAAATGATTATTTCATATTTTTATGCACGATTCAGTCCTTCCATGCTCTTCGGAACCAATATTGCTTCGACAACCTTTGTTTGTGAATAAGTTACACTGGAAAACTACAATTTTTTACTGTGTAACTTTTGGCCTACTTCCGGCAGGCTCCTTACTCTCCCAACGCCGTGTTTGCATGCGTCAGAATCAATTGTTTATAGTTGTCAAGTGAATATTGGAAAAATAAAATATTACCATGAGGCTTGCAGAAAAAAATCGGAAAATTCAAAGGCCCAAGCCGGAACGCTACTATGACTCCCAGGAACTTGGAATAAAGGGGGAAATCCTATCTATAATTCAATGGTACAAGATAAATGAAGTGCGTAGGTCACCGATTAGGATTTTTTTTATTAGGTAATCTACCGGTTAAGGTAGGTTTTTGGATGGACACAACTATCAAATAAACATTTTGTGACTCCCCACCTATCAAACTAATCTATATCAGGTCCCTCTTCATCTCGGTGTACTTCTTTCCTCCCTTCATCCCGTCCAACATCCCTATCCTGTTCCTACCCTTACCTCGCTTGCCCAACATTCTCCCCTCTATTACCCTCTTCAACATTCCACTACCGCTCAATACGCCTTTCATCCATTTTTCCTGCCTCCATAGGATTTCTCTCAACAAACCCCTCTCCTCCCCCACCATTTCTAGTACTTCCTCATTTGTTTTCCTTTCGGTCCATTTCACCTTCTCCATTCTTCTCCACACCCACATTTCAAAAGCCTCCAATCTACGTCTATCCTCCTGCTTCAGTGGCCACGTTTCGGCACCGTACATAGCTACGCTCCATATCAGAGTTTTTACCAGTCTTGTCTTAACATCTCTACTCAACGTCCCCGTCATCAACTCCCTCCTCCTTGAGAAAGCCTCCTTGCCTAGCGCAATTCTTCTCCTTACGTCCCTACCACTTTGACCGTATTGGTCTAAAACACTTCCGAGATATGTAAACTGTTCTACTTGTTCTATTTTTTCCCCGCCTATTTTAATATTTAGCTTAGCCTTTTTCTTTCTGGAAAATCGCATGACCTTTGTTTTATTAATATTGATTCTCATCCCATATTTATCGCACTGAACCTCCAATTCACTCAGCAATGCTTGCAACCCCTTGGCTGACTGAGCAACTAATGCTTGGTCATCAGCAAACCTAACCGAATTTACAAATTCCCCTCCGACTTTCATTCCTACCTCCAGTTCTTCCCATGCCTCTTTAATCATTTCCTCTACATATACGTTGAACAGTACCTGTGACAATGGGCAACCCTGCCTTACACCTCTTCCTAACACTGCCCATCCGGACTCTTCGTTCCCCACTCGCACCTGAGCAGTCTGAGACATGTACAGGTTGCGGATCAGTCTCCTGTCCCTCCAATCCATTCCTATTTTCTGCAATACACGCATTAATTTTTTCCAATTCACTCTATCAAACGCTTTTTCGAAATCTACAAAACAGGCAAAACAGGCACAGGCACACATTAGGATATTACATTAATTTCGTATCCCAGAACCTCATTGTGTTCTATCCAGAAAGTCGGTATAATTACTAATACCGAACAGCATGTGGAGTTGAAATGCAGTTTCGCGTAAAACCCAATCAACCTCAGAATTATGAGAGCACGAAAGCCAAAATAACCACCTCGAGCAATAACAATTTCCAATCAGCCTTCAATTTAATTTCCTCGCGACCGTTTGGCGATTTTGTAATTGAAAAATACGGTTTGTATAATTAATCGTGGGGATTGGGATGGCGCGGTCTCTAATGTGCTGGCTTCCAAACTAGAGAGCCTGGGTTCGACTCTCAGAAGTGGAAGAATTTTTCAGCAGTATCCCGATGTCTACTTGTCACGCCACGTTGGAAGCACTTCAAAGTAGATTATTCCTTGCGTCAGATGGGACGTTAAACTGTGAGATCCCTTATACTTTTCCTTATTGATAGATGCTAATGCCGACATAGGGTATTTCTCCATTCTTCCTCTGTTCCCTGAACGTTCTACTTACCACCAAATTACCCACATTTATCCCTAATGACGCCCATAAGTTTAGCTGTTGTTCGTCTCCCCAAATTGCTACCACTGCCCATTAATGATTACCCCGATCACATCAAATTCTTGGAAATCTAATTGAAGTTATGTTATGTATGACCATCAATACAAACTACTCATTTCTGCCGTTGAACTGGAATTTTCTCTCAGGAGATCCAAAAAATGGCATCACAATACTACTGCCATTACATTTTCTGTTTCGGAACATGTATTTTTGAAAAAAAAATTAATTTCACTTCGAAAACATCTCCACAATATGTGTATTATCTTGGGATAACAGAAAACTCTTTTCATATCTTTTGAAATAACAGATGACAATGGAAGTACTATTAAAGAATGCGTAATCCAGTGATGAAATTTTTATAAAACTACTCGTATGTAGCTTTGGAATATTTTATTTTTTGCTGGAGTAATACTACCTAATGACTTATTCAAACCATCAAAAGGATTGCTATTATTCGCTATGACATGAAATTAGTAAAACTTTAAATATGATGCATTTTAATTAACCTTCATGTTGTTATTTTCATCAGAACTTGGAACCATTTTTTTTCAAATTCTCAGGATTGAAAATTTGAATATCAATATGTACTAATTGAATTCAATTTTGAAATTTTCATTCCCTCAAGATAAAAACGTCCAGTCTTTCTCGTCCAATATTATTATTCTCTACAATCTTCATCGACTACTTAAGCCTAAAAAAATAGCAGTGTCAAAATATTTTCTAGAGATATTTTTCCTTTAAAATATTGGACATCCGGTACACTGAACATTGCAATAAAATGAGCCACTCTTTGCGTCCTCAAAACTTGGGACGCAATAGAAAAGAGTTAAAAAAAAAACAAATTTTCATTTAAATTGACTGGGAAATTCTTTCTTCAGAAAACCACATTCCAGGTGAATACACGTAGCAGGAAGAACGGAAAGTGGGCCCTACGGCGAGGATATCAGATAAACTTTTAGAACCAAGACACTTGGAATTGCTAAATAAAAAAAAACCATCCCTGTTTCTCGCTTTCAGACTAGGTTAAAAAGGCAAAAAAAATCCGCAGGAATGGCACGTGTTTTATGCAGCACAGTGCGAAAGCAACGACATCGTAAAAGAGCGGGGTCAGCGTCGCGAGGAAAAGGCAATTTCAAAGGAAGTAGACGTGTGTGAGCATATAAAAATAAAAGAACTTGCTAACGCCCTGCAGCGGAGAAATAGTTAGCGTTAAAAAATGGGACCTAACTTGAATAGGGAAAAGATGCGGTGGTATAAAAATTTCGATGCGGGAATGGGATGTGGAGGGGGGAAGTGGAGAGTGTGAATGAACTTTTGAGGGTTGGAAATAGATACAGAAGGAAATAAGAGTAAAGGATGAAGTGAAAGTGAAAGAATGACAGGAAACCAATGCTTTGAAAGCATTCTCAGGTCAGTATTTCATTGAGACTTCACACCACTCTTACATCCTTTGTACAGAAATTCATCGCCTAGCTTTTTCCCTTTGACAAAGAAACCTTACGTAAATTTTTTTCGCCAAAATTTTCGTTATATTTTCTTATCATTCCGTGTTTTAGCGAAATGTACAATGGAGAAACGTTCTAAGGAGGACGGTATATATTGCTGGGCTCAAATTTATTGAATCAATTCATTTGGTTTTCCACAATCTGTGAACTTTCGTTAAGTGCTCAGTGACCAAATGTTAGACGAGAGAGCGGTTAATTTGTGCTTAAGTGTAACTTAGATGGGCAATTGAGAAAACTGCATTTCATTCTTAACAGATGTCTTTAGCGGGAGATTTATGTTGTTTAGCGACATTCAAGCCGAAGGTTTGTCAACTTGGTTGCCATGAAGATGTTGATATAAGCTGCATATTTGAATATTAGTCATATTTGATGACTCTTTAAGAGCAGTAATGAAAGGCCAACGGCTTAGTAATCGCAAGTATTGTTCAAATTTGAAAGCTTTAATAATCAATACTTGTATGATAAAGTTTACGTTACTTCATTTAACAAAATTCCTCATTATAAACTTGAACTCACATATGACATATTAAATATGCTCCCTACATATTTACTTTAATATTAAAGTTGGAGACTGAACTAACATATTTTTACACGTAGATTGAAGTTGCTTCAGGCCCAGTTAATTGAAATTTTGCTTGCAAGAGCTAACATTTTAGGGCTTCGCCATTCCAGTGGTTGAAATAATAATTGTAGCTCACAGACTGAAGCTAATTACCCCACAAGGAGTACTTTAGCTGGAAAATTGTAAGATGAAGATTTTCCCTCCACTTGTAACCTATATTAGGCGACCTCTAGCCATTACGCGCTAACCCTTTGAACTCTGTTCTAACTTTCAGACAAACTACTCCCTTTTGGGTCTTTGGCGGTTTATTTGCCCACCCTATTTCAAAGGAAAGAAAACTTAATACTGTTACTACGGAACTTATATTCCCCAACATAAAGTTAGTATTCCAGAAAATTAAAAAAAACAAACGTATTATTACTTGTTACCTTATTGCGTGAAAATACTGATGAGCGATAACCTAGCAATAGAATATTATTCTATATACATGGATTTCGTGTATTTCTACAAATATTTCTCATGGAACTTGAGGCGAGTTAAAATTAAATTGGAATGCATATGCATGGCGGAATAGCGGAGTACTGAGACCTGGATTTAGGGCTCGAAGTGCTAAAGCTTTTAGGAGAAAATATAGAAAAATCAAAATTGAAGGAAAATGGCGAAAAAGAAAGCAAGAAATGCAAATACTGTGAAAGACTTTTATTGAGCGGCCATTAATGCATACTTTAGTGACGGTACCTGCAGTTTAAATATTTACATTTCATTTTTATGTTTCCGATTGCCAAGTCATATTCAAAGTCATCCTAAAGATGATATCCTATTAGCAGTGCGTAAAATTAAAATAAAAAAAGTCTGGAGAAAACCGACTGATATTAGAATTACAGGGTTCGTCCGAAAAATAAGTGTAATAAGCTCATTGTCTTTTTTGACAAAAGGGGAGTCGTCCATTACGAATTTGTACCTGAACGACAAACTGTAAATGCTGCATTTAACGTCCAAGTTCTCGACAGGCTTCGAAAACGAGTCGCCCGCGTCCGGCCAGCGATCAAAAACATCTGGCGGCTGCATCACGACAATGCGCCGTCTCACACCGCGCTTGTCGTGTCGGACTTCTTGGCCAAGCACGGCGTGGCAACGCTGCCGCACCCGCCCTACAGCCCGGACTTGGCACCACCGGACTTCTTTCTGTTCCCGAAGATAAAGAGGAGTTTGAAAGGAACGCGATACGGGACTTTGGACGCCGTCAAAGAGGCCGTGACGACGTGTCTTCGAGAGGTTCCCGATGATGCCTTCGCGGGAGCGTTTTAGGAATGACAACGCCGCTGGAACAAGTGTATCGACTCACAAGGGTCCTATTTTGAGGAATATTAGCTTAAGATATGTAAAAGTGCAATACATTTTTTTTCCTGAGCTCAGTACACTTATTTTCCGGACGAACCCTGTATAAAATGTTTCTTTGACCAAAAATACAATTTAAAAAGTTATTTAAACTGCATCTACGGTAAATAAAAGAGTAAGTTCGGAGATTCTAGAGCTGATAAAAATATTATCCAACGATTCAGAGGCTAAATAACAGCTAAAAATGTTAATTCTACTGGTGAGAATTTCTAAGAAGCAATGATCGAAAAAAATGACAATTTGTTATTTATAAAAAGCTTATTCATTGTAAACAAATATAAATATGTGAGGAGGCACAACAGGTGTGCAAACAAGGATTAAAGAGGTTGAGGTAAATCCAACGAGAAGGAAGCATTTTATCCCCGAGCAAGAGAACGTGGTCGTAAACTGGAAAATTTAAGTGGAACGAGGTATTTTGCATTATATATGTGAAAGGAGTGAACGCAACAACCAAAATTATTAATAATTATGGAGTACGAGTACAGGAATGCCGGTTAGAGCAAAACCTCGCACCGCCGACGGTAACACGCCCTCCTTTTCGTGAGCGTCGATCCTTATCTGTAAAATCAACAAGTTATTAAACTTTCTTCGATTTCAGAAATTTATTTTTTAATGATGACGCGGAATTTTATATCCATTTTTGAAAGCATTTGGTGAAGTTAAAAAAAAGATGATATTCTTTCAATATTAATGAACGCATATGAGGGTGGTTAAGAGAAAACGAGTATCGACAAAAGAGTATTTATACGAAATTTAGGTTGACATAGACATTCTCTCGATACAATCGACTACTACCCACAACAGCCCCACAAGTTTGAATCATTCGAGACATGTATTTATTTACTTAGGCCGGAAAAACCGAATATATCATCAAAGGTATCAAGATTCAATAAAAGGTATTAGTTAACGAGATCGTAACTACCATACTACTGGTTTTGAACATTTGAAAATATGGTAAACTTTCAGGCGATCAACATTTTTTGCTCATTAATGAATTTAGTTATTGACGATAAGATACGTACATTTAAATGGTCAAAATTAATTTCTTTTTTCTTCATATGCTGCTTCAAAAAATATTTTATACAATTGAAAACATTCGTAAATATGCGAATTTAACGATTCGTGAAAGATAGTCGCAATAATATTGTTATTCCCTGAATAATAAATGAACTGAATTACAAACGACTAGGTACTCACATTAAAATGTTCAGAATTGATTTATTTATTCTTAACTATCTCCAAAGTATTTTAAATAATTAAAAATAACTTTACTCTCGTTAAGACTTGTATTTGGCGACATTTCGTCTTTTATCAGGAAGGGTTCTTTGGAAACACATTGTGAGGACGCAATAACATCGGTGCTGAATAGCAAAACTGACAAAGTAGGACCATTGTAGCGCATAAACCATGGTTCAAAGAACCGACTGGGATTTATATTTAAAAACGTATAAAATTTCGCCTCATTGATAAAATGAATTAGGTTTCTAGAATCAAAAAATTCATCGAAGTTGGATTAATATTAAAAAGGTAATCAACTTATCAAAATACACTGAATCATTCGTGAAGGAGATATGACAAAGTTTCAATCAATGGTGACATTCGATATGAAACTCAAAATGCTTTTTTTTTATTTTTCCTCAGATACAAAATTTAAAATAACATTATTCTAACCCACTCAACGATATTATTTGAAGATTCAAAATTGGTGCCTGAAATTCCACCCCACTATGGAGCAATGACAAAATCCTGCAAGAGTAAAATACGAACTCCTGTAATTAACTGTGACAGCTTATTAATCATGTTATCCGACGACATGGACATATGACATTGTCATCTTCATTTACAATTTACCCCATGACACACAATTGCACACAGCACGTACGTATGAGCCAAGAAGTGATTTCATTCCTTGAATAATTTCTACGCATGTTTCAAAATTTCTGTCATGTAAAATGATTATCAAACGATCTATCGAGCATCATGATGGGCCAAAATTTTCTCCCTCGCTTAGTAATATAATAGTAATTCCCACATTTTTTCCCTAGATTGCATTTCTCTCTCCATTTATTACTCTATTAATTCTTATATCTAACTAGGGCTTTAACCCTAATAGTCAATCCAACTCTCTCCATGACACGGTTGTCGAGCATGCGCCCACGTGTGCGCATTCGGTCGACGCCATTTACATTTCATCTACTAAACACGTCGCAAGGGCGTGTGGCGGGGAGTGTTAGAGCACCACCCGTAACTAAGAAAAAGAAAACGCATGCAAAACCAAAAATTTATACAGTCCACAAACAAAGCATGGTATACATTCATGCAAAAACACATTCCACACACTTGCAACCACACAAACTACCAACTAATATACACATGCGCCTACAAATATGCCCGATGTCTTTGCAATGTTTAATTTTGTTCCGACTTGTAAATTAAATGTTTTTGATATTTCTAAAGTGACTTTGGTTGCTTATTTTATGAGTTCTCATTGTTCCGGGGAAGAATGAGTCTCTTAATCTTTCTCCCTTCTTTTGTCTTTGTGGTCTGATCCATCTAAGTTGTGTGGGGCCCAATTTCAATTCCAACGAGTCTTTAGTAGTCACCTTGTCAGATTCCATTCTGAGTTATTAGGAGGCAACGGCTGTGTTATCAGAGACAATAATACCAACTAACATTTAAAATACCGAATACGAAAAAAAATTTGGGTAAGTAATTGGATTCACAAGAGAGAATTAAGGAATGTGTTTGAAATGTTGTGCGATGAACTGCTGAATTAAGACACCGGCTTATTATGGAAGTTATCTTCGAATGAACCCCCAAATTGAAAATTTTGAGATATTTCAATCTTCGTGTGGCTTATTTGTTTAATAGCTCATTTTTACCGACGAAAAACGATAACTTACTTCCTAAATAAAGAATGTGTATTCCAGCGCCACACTTGGTAGTCCTGTGAAACCTCTTGCACATCTGTGATTGGTAGTTGGATTCAAGGTTATGAGAGAAAATAAGTGACCCAATCTTTCTCTTTTCAGTTCTGAAAATCGAATTCAATTCATTTATCGAATACGATTCTTCCTTTTAAATTATAAACTCTTACATATCTGAACTTAGCACTTGTCCCAGTACTGAAATAAGCATAGTGTAAATTGGCCGTAAGAGATGGGATAGGGATAAACTTAGAAAAAAAGTAAGGAAAAGCATCTATGAATAAAGATACGGCAAGGGGAGAAAACTTATAGGAGCAAGATGAATAAAAGAGGGACAACGAGTTGAAAGAGAAGTAAAAATTCTTCTCCTCAAAGAAGTTGAGGAATCGTGTAACTCAGTGGGAAGAGGAAGGTGGGAGACTTGAAACACGAGAATCCCTTTATTATATATAAAAAAAAGAGGGAAGAACATTCTTCCGTAAGGAAAGGTGAGAAAAATACGAGACTTGGCAGGCTAGGGAAGAAACGGAAATAAAAGCAATTAACGAGGATTAATGAGCATTGAAAAACTGTTGTGAGCTAACCTCATGAAAGTTTTCCAGTTGCGGAACAAAAATAGAGGATATATATCTCCCCATGAGAGTGAGGGTTTTCCAGCATGAAATGGGAGAATTTTGACACCCTATGCTGTCACCCAATTTGATGGGAAACTCGTCCATAAACAAGTATTCGGTGTAACACAGAAGGTTGTGACCCAATTATTGTTTACATTTAATATCCCACTAGAATTAACGAAAATGAAACCAGGAAACATACGTGGATGTCTGACGTGGATCGCATAAGTTTATAATTCAATTCCTGTAATTCGTCGGTTTCATAATCTCTCTATTGGATGGTTTGGATCGGGTAATCACAAGATTGCACTTTTTCACCGATACAGATCAGGTTCGTATACTGTAACATTAGCTAGCTCTAAGTATGTATAACACAGTAACTACGATATTTTAAATCTATTTAGCATGGAATTAAAACGATTTATTTAATTAAAACTGATAGAACATTACACTAAACATTTTAAAGGCTAACTATTTATAACTCTGGACCATTAAATAATGTTAATTTATGTAAAATGATATAGTCTGTATTGGTGGTCACTAAAGCAGGAGGATAGACGTAGATTTGAGGCTTTTGAAATGTGGGTGTGGAGAAGAATGGAGAAGGTGAAATGGACCGAAACGAAAACAAATGAGAAAGTACTGGAGAAGGCGGGTGAAGAGAAGGGTTTGTTGAGAGAAATCCTATGGAGGCAGGAAAAATGGATTAATGGCGTATTGAGTGGTAGGGGGATGTTGAAGAAAGTAATAGAGGGGAGAATGTTAGGCAAACGATGGTAGGGCCGGAACAGGATAGGGATGTTGGACGGGATGAAGGGAGGCAAGTGCAGAGAGATGAAGAGGGACCTGATGTAGTGTAGGTTGCTGGATTGTTTTGTTTGGAGTCGCAAGCTAATTATGTGATAGTTGTGCCCATCCAAAAACCTACCTTCACCGGTAGATTACCTTATAATATATAGTCGGTATTAAGTTGTATTTCTCTTCTTTATCCATTTGGTAACAAAGAACATTGCAATGTCATTACTGTATCAATTTCAGAACAATATTAACCGTATGAGCAATGTTATATCTTATACTGTTAGCGCAATCAAGCAAATCGACCAATAAATCATTCGATTAATTAACGCCATTAACTTGCAGTTTACATTACATTCCATTACATTGGAAGTTGAACATTTGGCATTAATTAGAGATAATATAATCACGATTAATAATAGAGAATTAATAAGCATGAAACCGTAACTTATCGAGGCACTATTGCCGAAGAATTGTTGTAATTGACATCTGTCCATGACATAAGTTGACACAAACCTAGGGATCTCAGCGATGATGGATCCCGCTCTACAGATGAAGTTTATATTGGGGTGAATAACATTTCTCGTAATGATTATAAAATTTTAATAACATTTCCCAAAATCTTTATTAACTCTTCCCTCTGATTCCAAGGGAGAAATCCCGATATTTTTTTAATCTCAAGAAAGTGGCATATTCACTCCAAAAGATAAAGAATTCTAATTCGAATAATGCTTTGAAGTTAAGATGGGATATCCAGTTGCAGAACAGTATTGAATCAGTATTTGAAGGTGTGAACACTGGATTTGCAAGAGTCGCATATAAGTTTAAATTATTTGCTAATAAGTTAAGCGTGTTTTTAGACTGACTGCCTTAATTGGCAATCGCATTGGTCTTCATCTACACTATATCCCAATTGGGAATGTGGTGGGGAATTTGGGCGAATGTGATCAAGCTGTCATTTTTCAAAGTTTACCAATTACAACATAAGCTATATTTGTAATCTGTCTTAAATGAGTGCCGAAGGACGCCGTACTTCCATATAAACCTACAAGTACTAACAGCTAATTGAAAGTCTTACGATACTTTACTAAAATGCACTACATAGTGTTTTGCATGAAGAAGAATTCATGCAATTTCTTAGGTATGTGAATCGCAAAATTTTTCATACCCACTGGTTAACATTAAATTGGAGTTTTAATTGTATACTTCCACAATGATTTTAAATTCTCGCAAAAATTCCTTTAAATAAAAATTAAAATATTATAATATTTTTTTCATGAGTTGCCGCAGAGATATTTCAACCTTACAATCAGGTTTTTGATTTTTAATTGCTGCTTGGAAAAGGAAATAGCCCAACTCTTTCGGGTTCGTACCTGGTTATATAACCTCTAAAAATCGTAATTGCACATTTTATCCATTAAACGCACTAAAATTTCGTGACAGTCCTTAAATAGGCATAAAAACTTCAACGAGAAGGAAAATTTATTAGTTGGAAGATTAAGGTTGGAAAAATATTATTTTTCATAAGATATTAAAAATATCAATGCAGTGAATGTATAAGCTAAATACACCCGAAGTTATCAGTGAAGATTTTATCAGAAAAACATGGCACTGGATTCAGAAAAGGTAAACTCATTTTTCCATTAATTTCATCACACTTATTTGCCCCACTACACTCATTAACCATACGTTTACATAAAGATCTCTTAATCAAACGGACCCTTCCGTTATCTTGCATCGCTGAATCCCTTTTCTCCTACTCTCCCGAACCTTAAAGTTGGCTTGATTAGTATTAAAAGCTCGTGCTATGCTCCCACGACGTCACGCCAAGCGTCGTGTCACCTAGTTGCCAAGTCCTCTCCCTTTCTCTTCTAGACGCATAAACGGAGGAGGGGAGACCGATGGATGTGACCAACGACCTGCACTATTCTTGGCTCGTTGGGTCCTCTCCCACCCACCTTCCGGAAGAGCTGAAAAGTCAGCCAGTGCGGATTGCGTGAAAGTGTTTGATTCCTGTGACGGTGGGACCGATAGCGGGAGACTCACGTATTGTTTCGAGACAACATGACTCACTACTCTCTCCGACGAAGCCAAGTAAATTGAATTTATCTTTATTTTTCCGTAGAATGGAGAGTTTTCAGCATTCTGTGACGTTTTACAAAACCAAAAAATTAAAACCAACCGGAAATTTCATAGCTTCCGTTTGTTAACGTCGTCCCGCCCCTCGGGACAATGGCATTGAGAGCAATAAAATCAACGTCAAAATGCCACATTAGAAAATAGTAGTATATTCAAAATTATATGCCTCCTCATGTTATTCACTATTTGAATGGAATTTCAAGCAAGTCTTTATGCATACTCAAACAATCATTACCCACTTAAATAGTAGACTGAATAGAAATGCAAAATGAACATTCACGGTGCCTTATTGTTGGGCGTTGTACGAGTAACGGTATCTAAAGTTTTACTCAAACACGCATATCATGATCTTATCAACTCTGAAGCATTCAACTGCACATCCAAAGCGTAGTATGATAAGTAATGAACAAGAGGATGTAAGGAGAGGAAGAGAGAGGGTGGCGGGTAACAGGCGGGTGGAGAACCGAAAGAAGTGAAATGAGAATCATAAAGAATAGAAAAGGGTTGAACGGTCTAGGAAAATGTAATCATATCAGATTATATTTTATTATTATCAATTAATCAGATTTTCGATAATTCATGACAGGTCGATAATTTCTCGCATACGTTTTGGAATGGCCAGCGTGCCCAACTTTGCAGGCACTCTTTTCAGAATTAGGAAAACAATTTTACCGATCATAGCGAGGTTACATACCCTTCTATAATTTTATCAGCATGAGCTACATGTACTCATCTAAATAGAGGAATCCTAAGAAAAATGTTTTTGCATAAAATACTCCAGCTCTTTGGCATTCGCACATTTGTGAGGTCAAAATCTCGACCTTTTTCTTAACTTGAAGTAGTCAATCGTGATGAAGAAATGGTTCTGTGGCGACCTCTAATCACTAAGGATATTGTTAATATAGTTCGTGTCATGGGTTTTTCATTTGAGTTGACAAGAGCACAAAATCACTCACGGTACGGTAAACGTGAATAAATGCACTAGTGAGTTCAGTATTTAAAAAAAAAATTCATCAAACTGAAATGTATGCGTCATATTCACTAGAGAAATTACACTTAGCTATGAGATTATTTTTTTTTGTCGAGGCACATATGTGTGCAAGAAATTTATGACGAGATTTTCTGCTTCACTCATGGATCTCCTCCATGGCACACACACCGTTTGCTCTGAATACCACCCGCTATGTCCCATTAACATACAAAAACTAGTAAGAAGATTAGGCCTGGCAAAACTTTTTTCTTTGAATAATCGAAAAAATCAGAGAGAGAGAAGGGAGGTTGAGCCGGACACAGTGTTTCTAGCAAGCTCAAGCGATTCCATTTCGACGAAAGCATCCCAAGTCTTCCCTGCAGAGGCATCCCTCATCGCATATTCCGACCATGTGCCAAAAACCATCTCAAAACGTTCATATGACGGGGCCTTCCTCCACCGACTTCCAGCTCGTGTGCAACACCTTTGACAGCGGCGGGAGGGAGACGGGGGAGCGAGCGCTCGGGGGGATGGGGAGAAAACGGGGGAACTGCCGGGTTGCCGTTGGCAGATGTGGTTGGGGTCTCGGTCGGGAAGGAAGGAAGGACATAAGAGGAGACGGCGGAGGCATGCGGGGAGAGGGATTATATCGCGGAGGCGAATCGCATCACTCGCTCAAGCAGACACACCCTCACAAACGCCACCGTTGAAACAATACTTTTTCGCTCATCCCGTATGCCGTCCCCGCCTGTCTCGCCTTATGCTACGCCGTGAGCTATAATCCGGGGTCAAAGAGTTTCTTCAGATATGTGGGCCACGTTCAAACTATTTACATATATATTTATACACATCATTTACATTGCACTTACATATATATTCATTCAGAGACTGTGCACGAGAAAAGGGGGTCAGGAGGAGTCTTGCTTTTGAAGCTGTTGTATGAAGCTGCGGGAGAAACACTGAGTATAAAATAACTTCTGGTTGAATTCAAAACGGAATCAAAGGATGTGCAAAAAAAGTAGAATAAAATTGGCACATTCAAAATAATTCCTTGAGCAGCGTCACTTAGATAATAATTTTGTTTTGACGGTATTTCAAAAGAAACAAAAATGTTCAGGAGAAAAAGAGGTTAACAGGAGAAAAATAGGTTAATGATTTTTAGGGCATTTTTTAGGGATTTTTAGGAATTTTTAGGGCATTTTTAGGGCTCGAGGGATTCGCATTCCATGCCATTATTTCTCATTCAAAGTTAATTTACCTATGTTCTGTCGAACTTTACAGAACCGTTCGAAATAGCATCTTTTTAGTGTGAATGTGTGAATTATAAAATAATATCTGTCACTAAAATTTTAATTACATTTAAAAACATTCTGTGGTATGGACGAACGAATGCGTCGCACCATTTTGATTAATTCAAACAAATAGCATTCATTTTTAAACCTTTACTTTTGGGCTGATTCTTTTAGGGTTGTTTAAGCATCTACGTTTTTCTAGATCTAGGTACTATTCAACGCAAAAATATTCAAAATGTCTAACATCCGTGAAGCACTTCCCCGTGCTTAAAGAAAATCGTAATATCAGCGAAATCTGGTATCATTTCAATTCTCTCATACTCCCACTTTTCGCAATCCTCTCCGCCAGGCGTCCAGTCGTTCCAAGAAGTCATTTCCTTTCACTTTTTCGTCGATCTTGCGGTTATTACGCGAGTTGGCCAACAATGCTTCCTCTCATATATTTTTACTCGAAAAACTTGGGCCATATGGGCTAGTTTTAAATCCTACTTCCCAAGGAAAAAAATTCAGAATTGTATTTTTGAGCTGCTATCCACTTTTCCCAATTTCTTTACGATAGATTCTCCGACGCAATTCAACTTTAACAGCTATTATCTTTCCTGATGAGAAGATAATTTGAAGAAAGAAATAAATGGCCTTAATTAAATTATCAGACCAGATTTTTCCATTTTCGATTATATCATAAAACTTTTGTACTTTTTCAAAATAAAAAAGACGTCTTCAGAAAGGAGTAGTATTATCAAGAAAACTAATAGAGATTTCCAAAAACCGATTGAAATTATAAACAGTACTTTCTTCCACAAATTATTTCAAAACATTCGCAATTCTGCCCGTCAGCCAGACCGATAAATTTCAATTTCCTAACCCTTACTATGGAAATTCAACTGCGGAGGACTTGCTTAGTCTTGAACGTCCAAGGTATCTCATCAACTAAGAATTAATCCCATTTCAACGATATCCATAATTAAAGTGATGATATGAATATGCCAAAGAGTGTTGTTGAATGTAAAATTTAAATCAATGTCAAATTTTCAACAAATGTTGTTCCAAATCTGATATATTTTCTTTTTTATGCAACATAATACTCGTACAAGGTTAAAAAAAGTATTGGAACATTTTTTCCCTGATATGACTGTACGTTGCAGCGAGGTCGCATTGCACAGGCTCGGTGGTGGGGGGGGGGTCTGACCTTCAACACGTGCCAAGTGCCAATCTCCTGCGGGCATTCGTTCGAGTAATATCGGCATTTTAGTGGACTTCTATCGAGTGACTCAGTGCAAACGCAAAATTCAACAAATTATTGAACAGCGATATGCCATTAAATTTTGTGCTTGACTGGGTTAATCGGGTACGAAGACGTTGGGCATAATTTGCCAAGTGTTCAAGTAGAAAGAATGTCACTAACTTCAGTTTTTAAGTGGTTCAAGCTTCTTTAAGTTAGAGTGAGTTATTAATTTTAATATTTACGAAGAGAAAGGTTTTCATTAAAGAGCCTAAAGGTAAAGAACAACAGAAAATAAAGTATTCAATGCGTAGCACCGTAGCATTACATTGTTCCTAAACGTGGTTTCTGTTGGAAGAAAATGAACGCGGATTAGAGGATTTCGTGGTGTCGATTGGGAAAAGAATAACACAAATATGCTGAATATAGACGAAGACTAGCACAGGAATTTTGGACGGTGGGGGAAGAGGTAGCTGTTGGCGAACATTAGAAGGGAGGAGTAATGAGGCAAGGAGAAGATACCTACAGGTAATGGGATATTGGGAAGGGTGTGATAGGAAGGTGAATACTAAATACACGGAAAAAAATGTCAATTATTTTCATCTCGTATGGAGTATAAAGATAAGAAAAACTTTCCGGATGATCCCTGGAGATTAATGGGTGTCTAACATAATTTCCTTCTACACCTGCTAATCCGAAACCTAACTTCTTCTCGCCGATCAAATGCCTTCTTCCCTTCCCTTCCCTAAAACAGAAAAATGTAAAAAAACTTTGAATTAGTACCTTTTGGTACCACCTTAATGCCATAATCTATGAATGTGCTCACTTGCTGAACTAATCTAAATACTCCCACTTTAATCCGTCATCGCCAGCTTTCTCATTCCTCTAGTAGGACAATAAACAAGGCGTATCAACTTAGGCCTTGACTCCAGCATCAAAAGGACGGCAAATAGCCAGATTCTCATTGAAGCTTATGAAGCTGATATTCCTTCCGGCGGGCACTCAATAAGTAGCGATTATCTAAAAAAAATTCCTGCCGATTCTCCTCGCTCCCTTAGCCAAAAGCTAACCATTCCTCATCTTGGACAGTTGCCAATTGGCTGCCCCTTTTATACACAAATTCAATTTAAGGGTCATGATGCGGAGAAATGAGAAGACACTATCACTTTAAGAAGTGTAGTGAGGGAAAAATGAAGGGAGGAAACCGTTAATGGCCTTACGAGTTGAAGAAACACTTTTGAGATTTGGAAAAGGCCAATTGAAATCACGTTTTCGTCCAATTGGATTGAGTAACGTGGAAAGTAAGGCAGAGGAGTATGAATCAAAAGAAGACCATATTTTGAACAGTATTATTCAAAAATAAATATTACATTTGCCAAAATATCTATCAGAATATAAACTGATCCGTCAATTTGAGGATATATCTACGTCGGAAAAGAGACCAAACTATGCCATGGTGAGCGTAGAATGGATGAACACTTTTATTTGAGAAAACTCGTCCGCGTAATTAACCAAACTTTACTGTAAACCATATTTGTATATTAGTAGAAACATGTGATCGAGTAATAAAATATATAATAAGAAAGAAGAATTAATCAAGTAGCATCAGAATACTTTAATCAAAATAAATTACTCAAAAAACGCGACAATGTAAGATATATCTAGATGCAGGTTAAGGGGGGTATATATGGCACACGAATAGAACATAAAGAGGTTAAGATGAAAGAAGAAACTTCATCAAAACCCGATGAATAAGAAATGGTCGATGTAGCACAAAAGCGAGACGGCAATTACCAGCATGACGCGCGTTAAACAACAATCTCTGTCCCTAATATCCCCACGTTTAAAGCATCAATCACGACGTGAAATGAATCCTTCCCACTCCGGCACGTTGCCTTGCCAGACGCTGACCGACCGTTAAAATGGAGCTGTTGGACAGCATTGTTGTTTTTTCCTTTCGCGAAAAAAATACCGAGCCCCTTCGAGTGGATTATTATTTTTCAGCGGAGAGAATAACACACTGCGAGGTAGCTTCCTCTCCCGGGATATTAGTTAACGGAAAATTGGAGGTAGGGCGAGAGACAGCGGGGGGGGGGGGGTAAAGTACATGAGATGGGCTCGAGAGAGTCGGGCGTGAAGGGGGGGGAGATCGTTCCGGCCGGGAGATGTGTATGGGAAAAAACCAATTGAGACGCGAATGAGAGGGAGGAAGATATCCTTGATCTCTGCCGAATTCAAACTACGCCTAGCTTCCCTGAAGGGACGGGAGAGCTCGCTGGAATGGGCTTCATTCACTCCTTTCATTCTCCCGGACAATTGAAGGGGAGTGGATAAGAGGGGTGAATGAGAACGGGAGGGAGAGAAGCGGGTTGATGACTTCGGGGTGTGTTGGGGAGGGGCACCGCCGAAGGAATGCGGAGATGAGACCGAGGGGGTGAAGGCGGAGGAAAACTCGGGACGAACGGGAGTAGTGAGGAGTAGGTTGGCGAGGGGGGCGGGAGGAGTGAATGCATTCGCTCTTTAACTATGGAGAATTTCGGTGGGTATTATTACGCGGATGGTGGTGGGAGGGATGGAAGGATGCAAGAGAGGAATAGGAAATGACAAAAGTCTGATCGAATGGAGATATGCAGAACGTAAAGGAGATAGAGGTTGGAGAAGGTTCAGCTTGGTTCTTGAAACGAATGAAGCCCGCCTTCGAAACACTTCCATTTCCAGAATACGTACAGCATAACCTCAAAATGCATATTCTTTCCAATCCATGCTTATGAAACCGAAAATTACGGCCATCTCATCAACTTTACAACCCGCATGAATTCTAGTACATGATGAATACGAAATCATTCGAAGCAAAGATGTTTTTTTGAAATTTGATCCTGATAAATTACTATGTATGTATTTCACACCCTAGTATGAAACAATAAAGGTAACAATGTAATTAATCCTATTTTTGTGCATCGCGTCCAACTTAATAATCAAATCTAAAATTCACTTATGCAATATTTAACTGCATTTGCGAGAAAAGCTTCCATTTTACTCGAAAACCATTAAAGTTGCGAGAAATAAATATTTGAGGTTCCAGTGCGGGAAAATTATTTCAGGAATGCATTTCCTTCAAGAATGCATTTACTTCAGGGTGCATTGGAGGATATTGTAACTGTTTACGACACCGAGGGTCTTCGCTCGAATCTGGGTGCTGATGGAATTTTTAGTGGTGTTACCATCCCTCTTTAAGTAACAGGCGTAGAGTGTTCCAAGTACATTTCTCCTTCTATCGCACGGACCATCAAACTGTGTCTCCTTGGCGACTGTCGTAGATGAAAAACAGTCTTAAATGAAGAGATTAAAGACAGCCTTTCCAAAACACCCTTCCCAAGAGCTAAAAACGAGTAAGCAGCCGAGCATTGAATCAAGAATAAATTCTGTCCAAACTTCTTATGGAGTATTGAACATGTGGGAGGGAAAGCTGTACAGCTGGGAAGTAGGAAAGAAATCCTACTCGTTCAACACAGATGTGAATGAAGGAAATTCTAAAGAGCAGCTGTATCAATAAAAAGTCATTGAAAAGAAGAACCTTGAGGTTTTACGGAGATTAAATCAACTAAGAAATTAGCTGATGATAAGAGAATGCAAAAAAATTAATTCCACTCATGAGTAAAATAGAAATAGTTCAAAATATACATAGTACAAATATTAAGTATCAGCTTTACTGGTGATAATATTAGAATCACAAAAAATCTATGTATAATTACTTAACATTTTTGATTAAACATATTTATTACACTAATTAACTTTCGGAAAGATTTTAAAACAAATATCCTATGAAATTTACCTAATTGCTAACTCATTTTCAATGTCCACTGAAGCTCCCCAGGCATGAGAGGATTATAAGTATAATTAACGAAATGTGTAGACATTTTCCATATGGTATTTTATTACTTCCTACTATTAATAAATACTTTTTGTGAGACGTTAAAATCGAAATAACAGTTATTTAAAGAGGTTATGAATTTATAAGGATAAAAAATGAACATACTGCTAAAAAATGACATTCCGTAATCCTAATCTTTCCAAGAAAAATATGTTTGTAGTTCGTTGCACGGTACTGCATTCAGAGCATTTCTTAGATGCTTTTCCAATTTATAAATTCCAATCCTGTCAACATTTCTAGTCCTACATATTGTCACACGACATTGCTTAGGCACTAATAATTTTTTCCCCTATATTTCATTAACCCATGTTAAATAATTAGGCATGTCAATAAAAAAAGTCATTCATCTTCGAGAATGATTTTACGAAACCTTGTTTCTTGATCAGTTGGCCAAGATAGTTGAGGAAGTTGAGATGGGTGACAGAAAGAGGTAAGAAGCATGAAAAGAGGAAGAACGGAGTCGAGGACCGTTGAGGAATACGGGAGGTTGGGGGTGACGAGTCTTGGATGGAGCCAAACGCAAGAAAAGTAGGGGGAGGCGGGCGAGGAAGAAGTCAAAGGATTTGCGATCCAAAAGAATTGTCTCGACAGAGCTGAAACCGTTATGGCGAATGGAATTCACCCAGAGTCCCCCAAGGCTCGACCGACCCACACCCCCCTTCTCATCTCATGGGCCATTCTTGCCCTTTCCTCCCTCTTTGTTCGTATTTCCCCTCCAGGCATCTTCCCCTTAGTCCTCCATCCATCCTCATACTTCCCGCTCCCTCAACCCTCAAAACCCCTTTACCTTTCCCTTCTCTGTGTCACATCCCGCTCCCCCTGACCGCCCCTGTTCCATTATGTATCCATCTACATTTTCCGACCCACGAAACCTTCCTCCGACAAACCGACACCCGAACTCGCCAGCGCACTCGAGGTGGATCCGGCCTCCGCGACTTCCTGCGGCGGCCCTTGCCAGCCTCCATCCCATGGTCCCATTCTGCTTCTCCCGCCGCCTTCACAATCCATCCTTCACCGAATGCCTGCCAACAACGGACGCCTCTCCACCATCCCTCCCCAGACGTTACGGACATCACGGACGTCCGCTCTCTTCCCGTTCCGTTCCTCTTCGGAGGAGGATATTTTACGTCGAATTCCCACACCGCCCACACGCGTCCCCTTAGCCCTTAACGCCGTCTTCCTCTGTCCCTTTCCCTCTCCCTCTCCCTTTAGCCACTCTCTCCTTCGCCCACGGGGATCGAGGGTGATGGCTATAAGATGGCGGTGGAGGGGTTGGAATAAACTTTTGGAGAAGTCTTTCCGAAAAAGCCGGGTAGGAGTGAAGAGGACAAAGGGTGCCATTCTCCCCATTTCTTTACGTTAGGGATCGCGTCGAAATACGAATATATCATCCACCATCTAGCATACACGAGGGCGAAGCGCTTTTACGTTCAGCGGTAACATCCATCCGGGGGGCCCCCGCCTCCTCAAACCGCCCATCCTTTAAGATCCCCATCCAAATTGCATCTTTGCTCTGGTCTCCAGCCAGTCGGTATATCTCCTTCGTGAAAGAATTTCCCCCTTCCTCCCAAACCTGTGCTTTTTCTTACTTCTCCTGGCTCTATTTTTTCTACTTTCTCTATTTTTCTTGCATCCATCCAAGCAATTTTTTGGCTCACAAAACCACCTGATGAACAAAGAGTTGAGAAAAGAAATCCAAAGAGATCTGATGACGTAAACACAAAGAAATTTAGATTGAGTGCAAAATGGCGGAGTGCGTTTTTTTATTTCTGGAAAAGTTGTATGGTCGTAGAGGTAGAATCCTTAAGAACAGTATATCCTAGTAAAGAGTACATGTAGCAAAGGTGTAGAAAGAGTAGATAGTGGTAAATGTGTGATCGTGGACACGGGAATAGGTTCCTCATCGGAATGAAGAATCGCGTGGGGTCATATGTCGATTCAGTACTATAGTTTTATATCTGATAATGATTGCCATGGCGACACTGTCCTTAAATACTGAATGAAGAATCCACTATAATACACTTTTTTCACTTGAACTTAAATGTTTTCTAATTTTAAGGTAATTAGAAACAATGGTAGGCTTTGATTTACGAGTTCTCATGCAAACAAATACCACGTTAAAAAATAATACTTACAGGTAAAGAGGATCGGTGTTCACAGATATCAAAAAGTGAATTCGAGAGACCCGTGGCAGACCTGAGAAACAACAAGGCACCAGAAGTCGACAAACTAAACGGAGAAATAATCAAGGCACTCGGGGTCAAAGCGAAGGATGCCTTCTGTGGAATGATCAAAGATAGCTACGACAAAGGAAAGATATCAGAAGATTTTGAGAAAAGTATAATGATTGCAACACCGAAGAAACCGAAAGCAAATAAATGCGAAGAACACATAACATTGAGCCTGGTGACTCAAGCATAAAAAATTCTTGTACGGACAATTAGCCGAATATAGAAGGAAAAATAGACGGAAGGATAGAAGGAAACCTCTCAGAAAACCAATTCGGATTCAGGAAAAACCAAGCAGGAAGAGAGGTAACTCTCAGCTTGAGACTTCTGGCCGAAAAAATGAGACACGTAAATAAGCCATTGTACATGGCTTCCGTGGACTTTGAGAAGGCCTTCGACAACATCGAACGGAACAAGATGTTCAAGATACTAGAAGAGCTTGGATTGGACTACAACGGCAGAAGAATTATCCATAGGATCTACAAGATCAGGTTACAACAATGCAAACGAAAAATGGAAGAAAAATAGAAACCAGAATAAACAAAGGAGTAAGACATGGATGCAGCCTCTCACCAGCAATATTTAACGTATACGTGGAAGAGGCAATAAAAGAAACACAAGAATTGGGTATCAAAGGAATCAAGGTAAATGGAGCAGAAATCAACATGCTCCGATTGGCAGATGACATCGAAGTAGTGGCGGAAACGCGAGAGGATCTGCAAGTAACTCTATGTGCTATGGATCAAGTACTGGGGGAATATAATATGATCATCAACAAGAAGAAAACTAAAATCTTAGTGTGCGGAAGAGAGAAGCTGAATGCAGATATCAAAATTTGAGGGGTGAAACTGGAAAAAGTGGAATCCTTCATCTACCTGGGCAGCAGCATAACATGGGATGGAAGAAGTTCGACCTAAATCAAACGAAGAATAGCCCAAGCTAAGAACGCATTCATGAAGAAGAGACAATTACTTTGTTCAAAGAACCTAAGGCTGGAAACAAGGAAGCAATTCGTCAAGACTTTCGTGTGGAGCATGGCGCTCTATGGTTCCGAGACTTGGAAAATTGGAAAAGTTGACCAAAGAAGAATAGAAGCCTTTGGAACATGGTGCTGGAGGAGAATGATGAAAATGGACAGACAAGTAAGGAATGAGGAAGTATATAGAAGAGCAGAAGAGGATAGGACCATATGGAGAACTGTACGACAAAGGATAAATATATCGATTGGACACACATTGAAATGATTAGGAATATACTAGAAGGAAAAATAGAAGGGATGGTGCCAAGAGGAAGAAGAGACATGTACATACAGGTGGTATACATACATGATGTACATACATAAAGGTACATGTACCTGTATTATCAAAACTAACGTGAATATTGACATGACGAATTAAATATTTGACAGTGTCATCATCCTCTTTAGAAAGATCGTTTCTCTGTACCCATAATGCAACTTTGCTTCAGACTCAGGACGATTCCTTGATTAAACATTCACCTTTGACCCCACGCCAGCCACAAAGGTGAACTTTTGAAGATCTCTATATTGGTTCTCAAGGATCAAGGTTCAATTTAATACTGCGTACAGAAGGGCCATGACGACTGAGCGACTCCCTCTTCCCAGCCCTCCACAAATCAATTTCAACAACGGAACTGATCATCTCACAATCTCGGAGATAAAAATGCCAAATAAATATTTTCCTCCAGGGAGTTGAGAGGAAATTGAGGGCTCAGGAGACAGTTTGCCATTAGTGGATCTTGTACGGAGTCCCACGCACATGCGCCGCTATTCAGGGCATCGACGTGATAAATGGTGCGCGGAGAATAGTTTGGAATATTCCTTTGCCGAGTGCATTGCGTGTCGTAATCAAAATGATCTGGATTAGATTTTTTTCGTAAATGAACTGATAAATTTGCGTTAATTACTCACTGTTTGATCTCATTCTTGTACTGCTTTGACAATCATAACTAACTGTTTGCTATTACCATTATTACATGCAAACTTCTCTTCACGATATTAATGAGCAAAAATCAAATAGTTTACGTAATTCCGTCAGAATTATTGTTCGAGTCAACTGAAATAACTCGACAGAATTTTTCTATAAGCACTTACTCGTACTTAAACATCATTATCGGCAGTTAATTCAACCTAAATTCATTACCTGAAATCCTACACCCCTAATAGTATAAAATTTTTTTACACTTCTCATCATTTTCTTCATTCTGGTACCGATATACATACCTCATTCAATTGATCGACGATAGAGGGTAATTTAGATTTTATTAAATTTTGGAAATTTCAAATGAGGTAAGAAGGAATTTATGCGTGTACATCCACCGGAGCAAAGTAAATATTCGATGTTGGTACAAGTCATATATTCTTGCCTGATGTCGATATACTTGGGTTTACCTTACGAGTGAGTGTCGGTTATTAGCACGAGTTCGTTAAGGATTTTATAATTGAGAGTTAAAGCCAAAAATCGTTTATTTGCTCAGTAAGAACGTTTATTTTTTAGTTCATTGTTTAAAAATCAGAGAATTAGTAATTTTAGGTTTTTGAGGAGTAAGCTTAGACTATTCATTGAAGATGAATCACTATATTGTTTCTGTTATTAGAGGTTTAAGAAAGTGTTAATCAAATCTTTACTTCACTGGTAACAAGTGTACAGTACCATTCAAGAAAGTTATAAATTATGTATTTTTTCAGTCAGAGTTTAGTTACTGACTTTATCTTCATGTAACTTATACATACTACGGTGGTTTCATTTAAAATATTAAAAGGGCAATTATAACCATACCTTCAGATAATAAACATGAATATTTATGTTCATTATTTTTTTATATAATTTGTCCTCTCACTGGGAAGCTTGTATTAGCAAACTTTTTTAGTAGGAATAGTATATGCCGATAGTTCATACAGGTTGGGATAGGGAAATTTGTAAAAGTGTGTCCCAAAGGTAGTAGGACTCATTTTCTCCTGAATAGACAGTTTGATGAGTGGCGGTTTCTCCGGTTGGGTTCGAGATTTGGTGGCGGGGGAATCCCAGGAAAGGCTGGAGGCTGGTGGAAGATGGCTCCCATGCTTTGTGCAGTGCGGATCCTTCGTTTGCGAAACCTCTAGATCGTGACCTCGTTACGCTCCGTCATGAATCAGTTAACGGAACAGCGCTACTCCACCAAATTTTGCGTAAAACTGAGCAAAACCATTAAAGAGACTCATGGCATGCTCAGGGCAGCTTAAGGCATTTACACCATGGGTATATCGCTTGCTTTTGAGTGGCACAAGTTGTTTCGGGGAGTTAGGGAAGATGTTGAAGACGCTGAACGTTCAAGACGCTTCGACCTCAAGAAGTGACGAAAATCGTGCAAGAGTGAATGCTTTGTTGAACAGGGATCGCAGATTAAGTATTCGCATGCTTTTTGATGAACTTGGCTTCCCTAAAAGTGATGTGCATTAACTTGTGGCCGAAATAGATTTATATATTGATACATCTAAATAAGATTCTGATGACGACGGTCGAGCCATCGAATCGTCAATACATACTGTGTCCTTTCTTTATGTTTCTGTGTGTTGACTATTTTGTATCTGTGTGTTTGTGCGTCGCAGCAGAGCGTCAATTTCAAAGATATTATATATATATATATATAGTATATATATATTTAAATATATATATATATAAATATAAATATATATATATTTAAATATATATATATATATATACAGGTTTCGTCCGGAAAATAAGTGTACTGATTTTTTCCCGCCGCTCCAGGCGCGCCCAGCACCGCTCTGACGGGCTGCGATTGGAGGGGGGTATGTTGGCAAGCGGCGCTGAAAAAGGCAGTCGGCTCTGAGCTGTGGTGTAGTGAGGAGCTCTGTTAACGCGAACCTCCACGCTCGACCCACGTCACGGAACGCGGCAAAGCTTGGGAAATCGTCTACCGAAACGGTCGGTATGATTAACCAGGCTTACGGGCAGTCAGCCATGTCCAGAAACATGATCTTTCGGTGGCACAAGATGTTCGTGGAGGGCAGAGAAGAGGTCGACGACGAACCGCGGCCTGGACGCCCATCAACGACAATCACCGACTAAAATGTGCGAAAAGTTCGCGATGTACTGAACTCTGATCGTCGTCTTAGTGTTCAGATGATAGCAGAGCAGTGTAATGTGCCAAAAACAATAGTGCACGAGATTATTAGAGACCAATTACAGATGCAAAAAATTTGTGCAAAGTTGGTGCCAAAAGTGCTCAGTGATGATCAAAGACTCAATTGTTTGGAAATCGCGACACAACTTGCGGATCACTGCAAAAATGATCCACATTTTTTAGAGAACGTTGTTTCGGGTGACGAGACGTGGGTCTTTGAGTACGACCCGGAATCGAAGAGACAAAGTGCGGGGTGGCACACCTCATCATAATCCCGTCAAAAGAAAGCTCTCATGAGCAAATCTCGGATCAAGGTGATATTCATTGTCTTTTTTTAAAAAGGGGAGACGTCCACAACGAATTTGTACCTGAACGACAAACTGTAAATGCTGCATTTTACGTCCAAGTGCTTGACAGGCTTCGAAAACGAGTCGCCCGCGTCCGGCAAGCGATCAAAAATATCTGGCGACTGCATCACGACAATGCGCCGTCTCACACCGCGCTTGTCGTGTCGGACTTCTTGGCCAAGCTCGGCGTGGCAACGCTGCCGCACCCGCACTACAGCCCGGACTTGGCACCACCGGACTTCTTTCTGTTCCCGAAGATAAAGAGGAGTTTGAAAGGAACGCGATACGGGACTTTGGACGCCGTCAAAGAGGCCGTGACGACGTGTCTTCGAGAGGTTCCCGATGATGCCTTCGCGGGAGCGTTTTAGGAATGGGAACGCCGCTGGAACAAGTGTATCGACTCACAAGGGTCCTATTTTGAGGAATATTAGCTTAAGATATGTAAAAGTGTAATAAATTTTTTTCCTGAGCTCAGTACACTTATTTTCCGGACGAACCCTGTGTGTATATATATATATATATATATATATATATATATATATATATATATATATATATAAATTGAGCAACCACAAGGAGGAAGAAGTCGATAGGATGTACGATGAGTTAGAGTATATCATCGCGAGTGTTCCTGCAGGGAAACATTTGATAGTGATGGGGGATTGGAATGCGACGGTAGGCGAAGGAAGAGATGGGGTGAAGTGGGAGACTATAGATTAGGCACGAGGAATGAACGCGGGGAGAAAGCGATTGAATTCTGCAGGAGACAGGGGTTAGTCATCACCAACACATGGTTTAGACACCACAAAAGGCGTAGGTATACATGGAAAATGCCAGGTGACTCAGAAAGGTATCAGTTAGATTATATTATGGTTAGGCACAGGTTTTGGAACAGTGTGATAAATTCGCACAGTTTCCCAGGAGCGGACTCTGACCACAATTTAGTTGTTATGAAATGTAACGTCCGTTTCAAGAAGATAAGGCAAGGGCGGCGGGTAAGGAAATGGAATTTAGAAGCATTAAATGGAATAACGAGGAAGGAGTATCAGCAGGCTGTAGAGAAAATAATGGATGACAGTAAAGAACTGAGTACTATCGAAAAAAATGAGAATGTATCAAGAAAGGGATATTGGAAGCCGCTAAATAAACTATAGGAACCGTTAACTGGAAAAGGATAAGGAAACCATGGGTAACGGATGAGATGATTGCAAAGATGGATGAGAAAAGAAGATGGACAAATGTAAACACAGAGTTAGGAAAAATGAAGTGCAAAGATTCAAACAATAAATTGAGAAGGGCCACAAATAAAGCAAAAGAAGAATGGTGGAAAATGCAATGCGAGGATATGGAAAATTTACAGAAGAAGGGTGAAATTGGTGCTCTATACAGCAAGGTTAAGTTATTATCGGGAAGTAAGAAGGCAAGATCTGTGCTAACAGTTAAAGATAAGTGGGGTAAGATAATAGTTGAAACAGGAAAAATCCAAGAGAGATGGAAGGAATATATAGAAACACTGTATGGTAAAGAACTTAGGCTGACAAGGTTAGACATAGAAAAGGAACATGACGTAGAAGAAGATAGCTTAGGTCCAGGCATACTCATAGACTCACTATACACATAGAAAGGGCATTAAAGGAGATGAAAGCAAATAAGGCCGTGGGGGTGGACAACATCCCTGTAGAACTGTTGAAATGTTTAGGAAAATGTGGGAAGGTGACTCTATATGGACTGATTCGTTATATCTAGGAGGAAGAAATTTGGCCGGAAGATTTTGTGAGATCAGTGTTAGTTCGTATTCCGGAAAAGGTAAAGGCTACATCATGTGAGGATTACAGAACAATAAGTTTGATATCCCACGCAGCTAAACTTATTCTCAGGATCATCAACAAAAGGATAGAGAGTAAGGCAAATGATTACTTAGGGGAGTATCAGTTTGGGTGTAGGAAAGGAAGAGGTACGCGTGATTCCATTGCAGTAATGAGATCACTAATCGAGAGGAATATAGAATACAACCAGGACGTTTTTGCCTGTTTTGTAGATTTCGAAAAAGCATTTGATAGAGTGAATTGGGAAAAATTAATGCGTGGATTGCAGAAAATAGGAATGGATTGGAGGGACAGGAGACTGATCCGCATCCTGTACATGTCTCAGACTGCTCAGGTGCGAGTGGGGAACGGAGAGTCCGAATGGGCAGTGTTAGGAAGAGGTGTAAGGCAGGGTTTCCCATTGTTACCGGTACTGTTCAACGTATATGTAGAGGAAATGATTAAAGAGGCATGGGAAGAACTGGAGGAAGGAATGAGAGTCGGAGGGGAGTTCGTAAAATCGGTTAGGTTTGCTGATGACCAAGCATTAGTTGCTCAGTCAGCCAAGAGGTTGCAAGCATTGCTGAGTGAATTGGAGGTTCAGTGCGATAAATATGGGATGAGAATCAATATTAAATAAGACAAAGGTTATGCGATTTTCCAGAAAGATAAAGGCTAAGCTAAATATTAAAATAGGCGGGGAAAAAATAGAGCAAGTAGAACAATTTACATATCTCGGAAGTGTTTTAGACCAATACGGTCAAAGTGGTAGGGACGTAAGGAGAAGAATTGCGCTAGGCAAGGAGACTTTCTCAAGGAGGAGGGAGTTGATGACGGGGACGTTGAGTAGGTATGTTAAGACAAGACTCGTAAAAACTCTGATATGGAGCGTAGCTATGTATGGTGCGGAAACGTGGCCACTGAAGCAGCAGGATAGACGTAGATTGGAGGCTTTTGAAATGTGGGTGTGGAGAAGAATGGAGAAGGTGAAATGGACCGAAAGGAAAACAAATGAGGAAGTACTGGAGATGGTGGGTGAGGAGAGGGGTTTGTTGAGAGAAATCCTATGGAGGCAGGAAAAATGGATGAAAGGCGTATTGAGCGGTAGTGGAATGTTGAAGAAGGTAATAGAGGGGAGAATGTTGGGCAAGCGAGGAAAGGGTAGGAACAGGATAGGGATGTTGGATGGGATGAAGGGAGGAAAGAAGTACACACGCATGAAGAGGGACCTGATGTAGTTTAGGTTGCTGGATTGGGTTTTGTTTGGAGTTACAAAATATTTATTTGATAGTGTTGTCCATCCAAAAACCTACCTTAACCGGTAGATTACCTAATAATAATATGCATAAATTGTATACATATATGATATATTTATAATATATGTATACAATTTATGCATACATATATATATAAATATATAACATGTAGACGGCACAATAGAACACAAAATAAAATAGATAACATTTTAAGACCTGAAGAATGCCTCAGAAAAGGCTGAAAGCTCAAACAATCTAAAATGCGTCCTTTTTCATGTCATCCATTTTATTTTGTGTTCTATTGTGCCATCCAAATTAATATATAACTACAAGGGAAACCAGAAGAAACCAGTAAAATAATAGATTGACAGTGATATAGTTAGCGAACGCACAGAATGAACAATACATTAGAACTCGAGAAACAAAGTCGATAGGGCCCTCCACGAATGCTAATGGAACCAATCCATACAAGAACGGAAGAAAGTCAAGAAAAGAATTGAATGAAACCTGATGAACGGAAATAAAATCAAATTTGGGGAAGAAATATACGAAATAGCATTAAAGCTACTTGGAAGTCATTTCGCGGAGAGACAAGAAATGCAATGGAATCCGAAAAGCGGGCAGGAATGCGATATACTCGTATGCAAACAGAAAAGAGGCTTAGGGAAAGATAAAAGGAATACGTCGAAGAACTATTTTAAAATGAGCCATTTTTTAACTCCGCATACTGCTGTCTCCCTTCATTCCGTCTCGGATGGCTATTCTCTCGCTGCCTCTAGTTACGTGTATCTCCAACAGTATTATTTCTACCTCAGTCTTCAAGAGTCCATTGCCACTCAGGATACTGTACATCCAGTTTTCGTTTTCTTTTAATTTCTTCTGATATTCTCCCATCCCTTACCAAACTTAGAGGGTCAACGTATGTTTTACTTTCGGTCCATTTAGAAGTTTGCATTATTTTTCACACCCTTGAAGAACTATACCAAGGTCAATGTCTCTGAAAGACAATTAATGATTCATGAGAGCAAAGTGGAAAAGGGGAACCTGGAACCAGAGATATAAAAATTAATTCGAAAGAGTGATGAAATTGTTGAAAACTTAAAACCCAGTACAACAAAATCAAAGGAGACACGATGAAGACTAAGCGAGATAAATTGTAAGACATCCTTCATCGGAAATATGTACCGTGACTAGGAAAATAAAAGTTTGGTAGGATAACGGAATTGATGTAAGGACTGCGAAACATATTGCAATGGTGCATCTGAAAAAGGGAAGGGGAATGACTAAAGATAAAATAAATATAGGATTTAGACATTTAATTAATACAAGCACTAATGTATAATAGCGGTGTAACATATATTTGGAAGAGGAAATAGGCGAAATATGAGTGGAGATAAAGAGGACTACGATGACTGGGAATGAGATTTTATGATCCGTTTGGCAGACATGAAAGTTGCAGCAGAAAAGATCGAACCCTAGCAAACATCCTTGAGGGAGAAGGAAATAAACTTTGGAACAATTAAAATCAATTTTAAAGTGTATTGTGCGGAAGAAAGACACTGGATGAATGTATATATTTCGTTACAAGGATGATTAGGGGGCAAATAAAATTTTTCACTTTCTTCGGGGTGCGTATATCATGGAATAAATGAAGTTTGTTGATAATCAAGCGTAATCACATCGATAACACCTCAAACTAAGATGGCAAAGAATGAATAAGTAGGAGCAATAAAACAATACTTAATTTTGCAATTGTAAATTGAAACATTTTTGGTTCACCTACTGCTCCAAATGATGAAAAACACTTCGCACTAAGGGGCAGGAAAAAGTGGCATTGGCTATAAAAAGGAAGGGTACACACGCACATAATATTTTTAATGATATAGTAGCTGTTCAATAGTGAAGAACGAACTTTTAATTAGGCTTCTGCAGAATTGCATAGCCCTCGGATTACGAGTTGTACGACCAAAAGCAAAATTTTAATGCACCGTATTATCCTACTAACCACCACTAACGTTACCATAGACGAGCTGGACATGTTTCAAATTACAACAGCCGCTGAGGTAATACTTGTGTCAAATTGACGAAATTTGACCCACTTATACGATACTCGTACATTATGCATAATCAAAATAATACCAATTGGATTTAATTTTTGTCACAGTAAAATATACGATTAAAAATGTATGATCACTCTTCATTATACACCTTCATGACTTACTTTTGCTCACCTGTGATAATAATTATTTACGTATCTTGTCATGTCAGCCCTCACATTCTTTATACTCTCTGAATACTGTGGCATGATTGTATCGGTATTGTACTGTTACTGGTCGATAACAATTGTAGATTTTCACACCAGTTCCCCTAAGTCATTTTCTCAAGCTAATTTTAATTAGTCTTGAATTATCTTATTTATATCAACGAGGTGGGCCGCGGTAGTCCAGGGGTAGAACGTGCGATTACTGACCGGAGGGCCCGGGTTCGATTCCCGGAAAAACCTCTCTGGGCACCTGCAGCTTCACCCAAGCTATGTGATATTCTTTCCGGGTATCAGCTCTTACTGGTAAACGCTGGGAAACCATAACCGGCATAGGGAAAGGCACTGACCCCCCCCCCCTACCCTGATGTATGAATTTCACACGCCGTCGGACTTAGTACTGGATGAACTCTATCATCACCTACAAAACCGACCTTCGGGTTGAATGCTGTGTTTATGGTTCTTTTTATCAATGACAATTAATTAGTTTTCGCTAATTTCTACCATTATTATAACTTCCGAAATCTGGTATAAGTTCTCAATTGTATTAGAAACATGAGGTTGAGGACATATGATGATAAGACATGAAGGGATGAGAGTAATAGTTTAGGTGAAGTGGGATAAACATTTTCGATGCGATTTGTATATGGTTAAGGAGAAATGTAGTTGAGTAGATGCTTCAAGGTGACACTGTGAGGCACAGCAAACCCCATAAGCCTAATGTTCTCGCCCACGTTCCATCCCTTCTCCCAGACCAGCTCGCTCGAACTACTTTCCACTGCTTTACCTCCGTTTCCTCCATCGCACCCTCGTCTTTCATCCCGCCGCATTCTTTAGAAATTAAAAAATAAATAAATGGCTACCTCGCTCCCCAAACAGATCCCTCAGGTTTTTTAAACCTCTTCCTCCCCTCCCCCCTCCATCTGTCTTGCTCCCTTCTTCTCTTCGACGTCCATCCCCCTCCTCCCCTCTTTTAAAAAAAAAACCTTTCCTCGTCGCATATCTGGGTCAAACATTGTCCCTCCTCCCCGCACACATGCAAAACACCCTCCCACCCAAAAAAAAACCGACAACGCTGCCTCATCCCATTGTTGCTTTTTATCATCCTTTTTGTGCTCTGGTCTCATCCCTTCGCCCCCCCTTTCCATCCGTGATCCCACCCAACAGAAACTCAGATTTTTTTTATTTTTTCAACCGCTTGGAAGAGGGGGAGTGAGTATCAAAAGGACCGAGTGGGTCTGGAGCGAGAGAGAGGTTGGAGAGAAGGACCCAGAGAGAGAGAGAGAGAGATGCCGTGAGGGACACGGAAGGGAAGTGGACGAGGCAGACGGGGTTGATATTTTAAAGGAGACCAAAAGACCGGAACACCGATGGGGCTGGAGATGGGGCCGGAGCTATAAGGAAGGGAGGGACGTAGGTGGAGAGTTTTTCGGGGGAGGGGGATTGGGTGGGATAAGGGCTCTGTTACATTTTTTCCGCATGCTTGGACACCCCCGATCGCACACACGCCACCGGAGAGAGGGCGCCAGGACGCCGAGCGAATGGGGTGAGAAGGGGGTGATCGGACGGAGTACGGGAGTTAAGGGAGAGGAGTTGCTGGCTATTGCCGACTCTGACTGGTCGTGGTCGGGGGTTGAAGACCGCTACGTCCTCCTCTTTTCGGCTTTCGTCTCTTTCCATCCTCCCCTCAATCTTCGTCTACCCCATTCGTTTACCTTCGTCTTTCCCCCTACCCCTCCCCCTCCCACTCTCGTCCTTCCCACCCCACCCGAAACCCTCGTCATGATCGCGCTCTCCTTTGAATGCACTTGCCCCTGGTTCGGGCCTGGGGGCCTGCCCGAGTACACCAGTCTCTTTCGCCCTCTCAAAGAGACGAGATGTTAAAGCGTTTACGGTAACGAATCGTGCCTCGAAGGTGGATGGGTCTTGTGGCAAAGAAATTTTTTTGCCAATATAACTTAACGGTATAGTATCGTATGCATGCAAAGCTCACCCTATTCTAAAGCCACGGATTTTAAGTTTGAGGAGAAATAGTGTGGTCGAAATCAATTTCAAAAGTGGAGCCTATCTGTTCACTACCTCCTCCCTTCGAAACCAAAAATGACTTCTGCGCAGCCGAATTAAAATGGATATTAGCAGTGACCTCCGATACCGCACATCAAAGCTGACAAAATTCAATTTCCATAATAACAGAAGGGAAAAAATGCTTTTTTCCAAGAGTTTCCATTGGTTCGACGTAATTTGACATGATTCGGCATTATCAAGTATCACCGTGGAAAGCGTCGTACTAATAAAAATTCTGTGTAATACGTTTTCCCTTTCTTTTGCTTCGGATATTGTAGCCCATTTGTAGCTTCCACGAAGTGAAGCCTGAAGCTATAAACTGCAAAAATTCAATTTTGTTTAATTAAGTGCACTCAGAAATAAAATATCTCCCAAAACCGCCTGTTCAATTGAATCAAAATTAAGTCTATCTATCACATTTTCGAATTAGATTAGGAGGGAGGAACATGGTGGAAAAACGAACAATATTTCTGGTTTAGAGTCTTATTTATTTCTCCTATGCTTCTAGTGTTTTATTATTTATCCTGACTGATAGCAGTCGATATGACTATTCAATAATAATTATATAGAATTTTCATTGCATGAGAGCACAAATTAATATCTGCTTTATAAAGGCTGTGTGCAGCTATTTTCTATATGGATTAGTTTTTATAGACCGGTATTTTAATTTTTGATCATAGTTAAGCATTTACATCGCCGTAGAAATGTTATAAATTAGGTACTATTATGAGCTATTTGAGCTGATGATGAATTTGGGAACACTATGAGAATATTTATAAATACTATAGGAGAAATAATTTATTTATATAGGTTTATTTAATTTGTATTATTACCTTTCTTAGTTCATCATTTTCCCAAAGGAGTGTTTCCCAATTACGATGAAATTTAATACATGAAAAAAATGATAAGGGGAATACAATACCATGCCAACATTCACTAATTCATTATTATTTTTACTGAAATACTGAGGCCGCAAAGAGTCATCATTTTCTCATTTCCAATGCATTCTTTTGCCTTGAGATACCGCTAAGAATTCCAACCTTTTATCACTTCCCCATCGTAAAAATCCTAAAAAAAAACTTTGAAGCTGATGGAGATTTGTCACACATTCTCTTTATTACAAACTTTTGAACCTGACCCCCCCTTATCTACCAAAATGATCTCCAAATCCATGCGCCACAAAATACTTCGCGCGCGTAAATTTCAACCTAAGGCCTCCCCAATGGTTTTTTCTCCAGAAAAAAAATATTCTGTGAATCTTACGGTGCCATGATATTACGGTTGCACTGCTAGGTGTCACACGCGGGGCTTCCATTCCGAATCACAAATCGGACCCGAGAGAAATATAAAGGTACTCGATCGGAAAAAAATACGCGACACGGGCTTCTTTTTTTCTGTCTGAAATAAAAGCTCCGATCCAATAAATCATTCGAACAATGGAAGTAATCCCTTCAATCAACCCGAATGACTCGTTTCGCAAAATTCCGGTTGCTTTTGAAGTCTCCCTCGACAGAACGACACTCAATTTTTAGTAGAGGCATAATTCATCGAATTAATGAATCGGGGAGTATATTTTTGTGGTAAATTGAGTATCATATTTTCTACCAACGGTGAATATTTATTTCCCATAGACGAGTGTGAGAAGCGAACTTATATACTCTCGTCTCTTTGATGCGCGTGGGATATTATTTTTTATTTGAATTTCATGTAGCTCGACAAAATTCATCATCCGTATCTGCGTTATCTCAATCCTCACATGCTTGAAACTCCAGCCAGGACAAGGAAAGTATATATTACCCTTACTCACATCAGTTTTAGACAAGAACGTACGAGTATCTGAAGGGACTCTTAAATTATAGTTTTATGCTTATTAACGATAATTCGTCAACAAATATGGCTAAAAGCAGAGATATTTATGTTATCTATGTAAAAGTAAACATACAAAAAATCTTTGTCATATTAAGGACATTAATATAAAATCCTAAACACAACTCCTCAAAAACTTTATCCCATCTTAGGAAGGAATTGCATACTCATATACTACCAAATCCTTAAATTAATTTGAGATGGCTTTTATGTTATACTGATAATGCTGACATATTCCTTCCAGTAGAATGCATTCCTCCAATCGGGGGTACCAACCATCTGGTAAAGGGTAATCTGGACGTAATTTTTGACAGTCGAGTACGGCGAAACACCTTTGGTTGTGGGTTTTTTATATTTATATGTATAAATATATATATATATATATATATATATATTCCTATATTATATATATATATACACATTCAAAGATAAATAGGTATAAGGAAAGGGGATAGGAAAACACATAAAAGGCGAACACAGGACATGTGGGGAAGGCGGTTTTTGAGCAGATCACGAAAGTAAAAATATTTCCTTATCCGGGATTTGAACCACGGACCTTCCACTTTCCGGGCGGATGCTCTATATTGACGGGATGAAGGGAGGAAAGAAGTACACCGAGATGAAGAGGGACCTGATATAGATTAGTTTGATAGGTGGGGACTCACAAAATGTTTATTTGATAGTTGTGTACATCCAAAAACCTACCTAAAACGGTAGATTACCTAATAATAATATAATATATAATATATATATATATATATTTATATATATATATATAATATAAATATAAAATATATATATAATATATATATTTCTTCATCATCGATTTTCTTCTAACAATTGAAAAAATTTTCATTGAAATATAAACATTATTCTTACCCAATTTAGTTGATAATCCTCAATTGAAAGAAAAATAATCTCGTTGGTACGGGGTCTATACTAAAAATAAAAAGAAAGATTTTTTACCACCAATACAGATGGTTGGAATGGGGTAATTTGTAGTGGGAAAGATAATGAGAGACCTTGGGAAAGCAACGCGACCCACGTCAGTTAACTGTGGGCATTTACAGTGTGCGAATTGCTGCTAGGCAGGACTGCTGTTCGACAGTCACATCACGAATCCACGATGCCAATTTCCATGGAGTAATGATATGCGATAAACTTGTGCATTATGCTTATAAAATTGGGTTTGATACTTCGATGCATAACCGTACTCTTGTGATGAATTTTGGCAATTTGTACTTTGAAGTACAATAAATTTTCCCCCAGATTTATTCCACATATTTTTGGAGCAGAACTTGTATATAAGCATGTGTATTATAAGATAAGGAAAAATGTGAGCTTTAGACGAAAAACTCATATGTTGCTACCAGATTCATGGCCGCAATTTAAAATTGGATTTTCCAATCGGATAACTCCATTTATTCGGTAGATTAAACTTTAATTTTTCAATTAAATAAATTGTATCAATTATTTGTAGCTCATGCCCCTTAAATTCACGTATTTCCTATTTAAATAGGCGTATCTCTTCTTTCTCCAAGATTTTAAATCCATTGGAGCCAATGCTAGCCAACTTTTCAGTTACATTCGACATCCAACTGTAAAACGTAACCATACCTTATTTCTTGGATTTCATACGGAGGTCAAGGAGATGTACGTTTTCTAGAATTAAATATACCAATTAGGGTTCCAAAGCAGGATTTTTGAATCATATTTGTAGTTAACACTTAAATTAATAACTTGAGGTCATTATAAATGACTTATAACACGAATAAATTATACGAAATTGTATTTAATTTCTCTGTAGAAACTGTGAAACGTGCGGATATTTTCGTGAATAACTTTAGTCAGAAAAATTACTGAGTTGGAAACTTTGTAGTTAAACATTACCTGGGGATGTTCAGAGTTGCGGAAAACTCTCATTAAATACTACCAAGAGGATATTAAATTAGAACTTATCAATGATTCAGAGTTAAGAGTCATCCTAAACAACTAAAAATAGATCCTTTGAGGAACCAAAGCCAACATCAAAATTATGCAAATGAATCAAAAATATTTACGATAAATTCTTTCACTACCATTTCCTGAAAAAATAACACGAATACTAAAGATTTCAATGGTGTACAAATATGTTTCATATCTAAATGAAAAAACAAACTCAAATAGTCCAAAAATTTAATTTGTCACACCAGTTTTAATTTATAAATGAAATTTAGATTTCGAGGAGGAATGACTGTGTGGAGCACGTTGAGGACGAGGCATATCAGATGAGTTGGAGACGCCTTGAGATAAAATGAATATATTTTGAACAAAAGAGCTAACTGGGAATAAGGAAGTTATCTTGTCGCTGGTTTTAGAGAAGCTGGAATTGAAGGGGTGTAATCAGCCAAATTTCGGATCGAACCACTGATGGTGATGATTCCATACTGGAAGCAGGAACTTCGGACTCAAGACGAAGATTTTGGAACTTGATGGAGCTCGTTTCAATCCTTTCAAAAGCAAATGCGACACCTTCCGATGGTGTTTTTGAACAAATCCAAACTAACTTCAAACCTATAACCCTCAATAAGTTGCACACTCTTCTTTAAGTGATTCTTCGAAAAAAAATCATATGAATGAACAACACATACATATTTTTCTAGACATTTAGAACTATTACTGCAAAACTTGTTTATTTTGGTACTTGCATAAAATATTATTTAAATATTGGTGGAAAAAAATGAAAGTTATGTGAGAAAGATTTCATACATACATAGGACAAGTTTCTTAAAAAAATGTGTATTTCAATAGTTATTAATAATAGTAATAGTTCAAATTACTGTCTCTACATCTCCGAAAACGAGGCTCCGTCAACTCAACTCGCATGCTTAATAAATAACGAATAATTAATAAAATCTTCCATAAGTTAAACTATTACTAGACGTAGGAAAATCCCCAATTATCATTTCAACCTTGAGCTTTTTTTTAACCATTTAAAATATTTTTGAATTATAAATACTCTAGGTTTAACTTGGATAAAAGTAGTATGCACATATTTCAAAGTCAAAATGCAAATTGTAATTGGTTTATACCGAGAACAAACTGGCAAGAAGTTTAAAATTCGTACTTTTTACAGATCATTTTAGATGTTTTCAAAAACATGAAACGAATTTTGTATTTGGTTAAAATTTTCCTGGACGACATGAGGTCATCTGATTTTTTCGCAGAAGTCTTTAATGGCGTAAATGTGGAAAGTTGTTTCTTTTACACCTGCGCGAGTTATTAAGCACTCAAGACATTTCAAAAATAAATTGTTGAATGACATAGCTACACTGCACTCATCATCACATTTTGACGTTTCCTTTCCTTCCCCTAACCTCACCCCACCCATCTCTCTTTCTACCCACTAAATGATGCTTGAGAATTGGCCTTTTACCTAATGCCATACACACGAGAGTACCCTTAGTGACTCCCCTTCTCTTCCCCAACAGCCCCCGTACTCTCACCTCATGAACATAGAAGGCGCCACTGAGTTTTAACATGGTACTTTTGTATATTAAGGTAGGTTGATAACTTTTAATGATGCGAAAACTTAAAAACTGTTCAAGGATTACTGAAAAAATTGTGATAAATTATTAATTTTTCCATTTTTCCTGGAAATAATCAATTTAATACGATTACGTCATTTATTAAGATGTAAAAATACCCGGATTACTTCTTTAGAATGTATAACAAGATTCAAACGAACACAAAATAAAGATGTAGTTCAGTTAAGATGTTAGATAAGGTCAAGTTCCTGTATAAAATTTGCAAACGCATTTCAAAATAAACTTGGGTGAATCCGGTACAAATAGGCATGGCTAGAATTTTAAAATGACTGATACAATTGACGGAATTTTAATGATAGTGGTTTTAAATAAGTTTATAATTTAAAATGTTATTCAAATCAGCTTAGTGTGATTATAATTGTTGATGTCATGCATTTTCTGTACGAAATATTGTATTTACATTAGCAGCTAAATTAATAATTTAAACTTTTAAGATGATGGTTATACTCATTGATGGAGTTGTACATATGACACTAGACCTCATTTCAATGAAGGACGGACATTTTTTGACGCAACAAAACCTATTGCCGCGGTAGAGTGAATTTAGATTTTGAACATAAAACATTGTGTGAGTTGCAGTCTGTACTTATATCATAATATCATACATCTCATTAAATATACTTAATTTTTAAATTTTAAAGCAAACCAGAGTATTCCATTAGTTTAAACCTTCCTGTACATGCAATGAACACCCAATCAAAACTATTGATAAGTGATAAATGGGGCAAAATCCCTGAGCTATGTCGGAGACCGGTGGAGGTGCTTGAATTTTGAACTGATTAAACACCTGAGGGCGCTTTAAACCATTGAAATATCAATTAAAATTCTAAAAGTTATTTTGCATTTACTTATTAGATTTAAATGACGTTGATGAGGGTTTAAAGTGAACTATAAAACATAATAGGAATACCGATACTTTAAAGTGGTTAAGTCAAGGAGAAAACGTTTCATCCCGAAAAAGTTAGAAAAATAGCGTCGCATTTTCTCCATGGGATGAGGGGTAAAATAGCATAACCGTCGACTGAAATGATTTACTATCGTGACTGATTCAGCACTAGATGTATTGATGTAAAGTAGGAATGCTTTGCGTAAGTCAATTTTCTGATTTGCAGAGCATTGTCCCACGATCACAATGAGCACGACACTTTGAGTATAAAAATTCATATCATCCGAGAATTCGTAAAAATCAATACCAATACAAATTTCTCAGTCAAGAAACTCACACGAACTCAATGTCATGGTTCATCATGATTTTTATCCTTATGCCTCACCAGCTGCCTAAAACTCCACCGACAAGTAGCGGCTAGTGACTTCTCCTTATGTGTATGTCGTAAAAAAAGAACGCATTCCAATATTGCAAGTTGGAAATTGAGAAAAAAATACGGGAGCTAATAATACTCATAGACGAGTGATTCATCAGGAACATAACGTATTCAAATTATTGTGATAGCAGAACGAAAAAATTATGATGCATTCTCTAACTAACCGTGAAGAGATCGAAGCAACAATTACGTATGCATTTCCGATCAACCGACCGTTCGGTATAACTGGAGGACTTTTAAAAAGATGCGTAACGTTCACGGAATTAATTATCGACCTGCAAACTTCACTTCTATTTTCAAATACATAACATCAACGAGTATACTCATGCCCTCAAAATGCGTCATTTGTTCACGCTTGATCTCATGAAGCAAAAAAATTAATTGGACTATTTACGTCTCATTGTCTCCTCGTCTCAAAACATTAGCCTATCTCGGGATCGTGTGAACCCCAAGCTTCTGCACAGATATTTCGTTCGAGGGACATATAATGTTTTACACTAGTAAGCAATGAAACACACCATCGCTATAATTTTAGCGATTTCGCACTACTCCTAATTTCACAATCATATGTTAAGCAAAAGTTGGGAAATGGGAAGAGGAAGGAATGTAATGCTAGAGAAATATGCTACAGAATCCTCAACATTACTCCAGACCAAATCCTATGGTAGATTCTGCACTAAGTAAATCTCCTTCGGAGAGAATGGGTAATCCCTGCACCCGCTATTCCATCTGACTGCAAACGATTTACTCCGTACCGTTCACACGGGTCGACCCTCGTATGCGGATTCCCTTTGGATGTGACGAGCATATATGTCCCGGGAATAAGCATGTTGTCTCTACAAGCAGTCGGCTAAATTTGCATGCGGCGCATCCTTTTCGTGGAACAGTCCCCCACTAGCCTGTTGATTTTCAACTATTTGGTCGTGTGTGTCCTTTCTCTCTGTAGAACGAGGCGCAAATGGCAGTTTTCATCCACGCTCGGCGTAAAAGGCCTTGGTCGCAGTCAAGCACTAACGAGGGTTTACTCACTAGTTCTGAATGAATTATCATCGTTTAAAATGCGTTTAAAATAGGTGAATTTAATGATGCGTCGATCATATCTGGATCTGTGGAACTGGACTCAATCCTTGAGCGAAATTCATTCTGACCTCAGTGTCCATCATGCGAACTAGGTAAATTCTCAGAAACAGATTGCTAATTCTATCAAAAGATAGTTATCAATTAAATACACGGAATAATGTCATCAAAAAAGCGCGTAATTATTAGAATTGATGGACCCTCACTCTACACACCACTGTACTCCTAGACCTAACTAATATCCCACAAAATATCCTTCAATCTCAGTCTTCATGCATTATTTAGCTCTCTGTACTTTCTAGCTACGAGCTCGTACCTTTATTTCTTCCACAATTTCTATTTATTTCCTTCCTCTATCTCGCCTCCTCAGAATTTTCCCCTTCATTACCGTCTGCAGCGTTTCACTGCCACTCAGTATCTCCCGCAATCCCTGGATCTGTCATCTTCGAACTTCTCCCAACAGCTCCTACCGTGATTAGAACTTCAGCAACGGGTTTCCTTGAAAGGTTTTCCTTACAAATTGAACAATAGAGAGAAATGCATTATCAATATATCTTATTTAAGAATGAAAATGACCTCGACGTGGTTACATCGGTTGATAGTAGGTTCTGGGCTGTCTCGTTATTTTTCTGTTTCAAAAATTCTCATTGACGACGTATAAATGAATGTTAAACCTTTAGCTTTGCTGTCCATGATCGTTTATATATTATTCAATAGCAAAATTATGAATAATGCTTATATTCTTTAGTCCAATAAACCCCACATATTTTTCCACTTTATTACTAATTTTCCTTGAAAGGACAGAAAAAAGTAATGCCAATGCCCATATTTTCATCCTTTACTTTCTTGCCTGTTCACTTTTCTATGTCTCTCCAGATTTCCTCTGAACATCTTTGGACAAATTTTTCAAATTAACTTATATTCTCTTCCCTAAAATTCAATTTTGAGTAGCATAAATTTGAGTCCAACTTTTAGCTCACATCCATATAGAAGAACTCCTGTTCCTTCTTGAAGGTTGATCCCAACCAGAGGGCCGCCACCGCCGTGTACGAATCCCGGCGGCGGCGGATATTTTTCATTGGCATCCCTATCCGTACTTAAGGTGCTTTGTAGAGGTGACTTTTGAGTGAGTACGCCGTCCGTCGGATGGCGGCGGTGGGTTCAGCTGCGGACTCCTTGGCTTCTTTCGTGAGGAGTAGGCTAATACCGACACCGAGTTTCTCTCCACTTCATCCTTTCCTGTCCATCCCTAATGGCGCAAATCACCTCAGCAGTCGGTCTCCTCCCTTAAAATTCAATGACTCACTTCTTGAAGCTTGAGGTTTGGTATAAATATGGGTCAAAAGCCAGAATCAATATTTCCTATTGATATGTGTGTGATATTAAAAGTACTTGATAATTCGAGATAATTAAATTAGTCCTATCATCTGATTTCCGCTACATAAAAAATCGATGAACTTGAGACTGAGAATCACCTTACTACTTTGAATTGAGCTAAACAGTTACGGATTTCTGCTTTCGTAGTGCATTTTAGGAGCCCATATTCATAAAGTGTTTACACTGATCTTATTCAAAGTACACAAAAATTCGTGTACGAAGGGTTTGGGTAAAAATTAATGGCAAAAGTTCATGCAACTATTTTTATGCGCCCGTTAAGAAATTCGCTTTAAGAGGACGTTTGACCATTTTATAAACATGGCTACAGCCAATTTTAAATATTATGAAACTGTTTTCAACCCTATTTTAGCTAAAGAGAAAAATCACCGAATCCCTAAGGAGTGTATTTAGCTTTATTAGATTTCCAAAAATGAAACTTACCCAATGATCATTAATGATAGGACACATCTGCTTCAATTTTCCCTGGAGGAAACCCAGGGGAGTGAAATTTTACTCTAATAATCACCTCTTTGACTCGTACTCATGTAAGTGAGGAAAGCTATCGCTTCGTCGTTGAGGGACGATGGTAATGGTAGTTTCAAGGTTTTTGAGGTGTGGTTGGAGAAATAATGTAAACATAAGAATGAAAAAAATAAAAAAAACATAGGAAAAAGAAAAAGGCATGGTAGGAATAGAAAGAAACTTATTGGAATTAATCTAAGAAATCGAGAAAAATATAATCAGGGCAGATCGAAAGGTAATGCAAGTTGGAGACTGTGATAGAGGGAGGGAATGTTGAGTATGCGAAGCACAGGGAGGAAAAAAAATTAGACGGAATGAAAGGAGGTAGGAACGAATGTGTTTTAAAACTTTGGTTCACTGTGATGCGCGATATTATGGAACATGGATTCGTGTCAGCCGAAGCTTAGAAAATTAGAAGTGCTTAGCAACTGAGTTCATTAAAACCTACCATGACAGGCAAACATTTGCTAAAAAGAATAATTTCAAATGTGTTCTCAATTTACAGTCAACAATAAGGAAGAAAAAGCAAATCTCTTAAGAAATGAATTACGACTGCAAATTAAGGAAACTTTTATGCAATATAATTGGGAAAATATTTTATTCCCACGATGGCTATATGACATTCATAATCTTTCCATATGGCACAACATAGTCCCCTTATTCTTCACACGTAGGCGCTGAGGTGAGAGGGAATGGTTGAATCACGTAGCTATAGAAGCAGTGAGTCAGTACAAATAGAACTCGAGGGCCCCCTCTGAAAGCCTTCGGGAAAAAGGAAAACGGACACACTCAGAAAATGCATTCGGTAATCGCCGATCGATAGTGCGGAGCACATGCAGGCGACGTGCGATTTAAATGATGCGTATCGCTTAGACGGTCGTCGGACGGGACCGAAAAGGTCCAGACGACGCTACAACAGTTTTGTCCAGCCAACTTCGGGTCACAGTACTCCAGATATACATCGCTCTCATAGGTGCGAACATTTTTTTCATCGCCCCCGTCGGCTTTCATCTCTTTTCTCCCTCGTTTCCAAACAAGTCTCCGCTACCTGTCGACATCAATGGAAACCGCAATCTCGGAGATCTCCCCCATTGGGATATCGTGTTCCAAACTCATGATAAATAAAATTCCACCCCCTAATAAATAAGAAAAAATTGATGGAGCGTAAAAGAAACGAAATTTCCCTATAAGTCATCTAACCCAGTCTGGTCTTCCGTAAGAGCTCAGCCTACCCCACTTCCCCACGTTCGGCCTACCCCCGTCCCACGTTCCTCATATCTGTCTCCTACTTTGTCCGCTTCGACCCTCTCCCATCCTCTCTCTCTCTTTTTCGGGAGGCCAGCGTCTGACCCCGTTCGAATCTCGACCTACCCGGGTCCTGCTGTCCGGCGTGACACTGCTCCCGAAAGAAAAGGGAGAAGTGGGGAGATCCGGATGAGCGAGTAAAAGGTCACAGGAGGCAAGCATTACATCCGTTTTTCAACGGACTCTCACTTGTTTTCCATAATCGACTCACCCCCGCGATGGCATTCGTGTGCGACATCATCTCCCATCACCCAGGAAGGGCAGGGAAAACCTAAAAAACTAAATTTATCGATAAGCTATGATGAAAATACGTAATAATAATGCTTCGAAATACTAAATGACTAGAATAAACGACTAGTGACGCCTTTTAAACTCGTATGATGTGGGAACTCATGTCAGTGAATGTACAATTATCTTAAGAAGTTACTAATAACACAGCAAAGATGGAACAGATATTTTTTTGTACTCTGCCGATTAAGATTTTGGATGGACACAGCCTATATTATTTATCCTAACCGAAAATTATGATCTCGTTGACAAATCCGCTCCAAAAAAACTGGATTTTTACAAGAAAGAAAAAAAATTACATTTCTTATAGCAATAGAGAATTGTTTAGCGTGCACTCGCAAGCTATATAAAATTAATGGTATCGTCGAAAATCGCAGTAGATGCATCGGATGTCATTTCGTGATAAAGGTACTTGACATGTAACCCATCTACTTATGGTATCATACTTTTGATTCTGGGCTAAAAAGATTTAGTACCTTCAAATTAGAATAAGGAACCTCTATCCAAGATGTCCATCGAGCTTTATTTAAGGGCAGCACTCAATCAAACGTAATGGCCAACTTTCTGAAATGGAAAGTATAACAGCCAACTCGCAAAGAACTTGGTGTCACACAAATTGTCTTTTCACACTGACCAATTACAAAACGGTAGTCTGCGAAAATTATGGCTTAGGTGTGGTGCTTTTTTTGGTGTAAAATTTGAAATGTTTCCTTCGGGGGGCAATAATTGATTACAGCGATACTAATAATCGATGGAGTAGATGAGAGAGTTAATATTCCAGTCGATAGACGTGTTCGTTGGAGAGATCAAAGCTCATAGGGGAAGAAGCCATGGATTCTCGACGACGAGAAGCAGCGTAGAGGATTGATATTTGTAAAACATTTTAAGATAAAATGAGTGGCCTATCAAGATACTCAATAGTTACTCAGGGAGAGAAGGTTAAATTACAGAATAAATTCTTGCATACATTCAAATCACGTCTCTTCGGCAATATCTTTGAAAATGTATAATTAGCTCGTCGTAGCCTGCGGCAGGAGGGATCATGAGACTAAGATTAAAGAGATCAAGTGTACAACCTACAGATATGTGATGTCCCGTGAAGGGTAAAGGACCAGAATAACGTATCCAATCCTGCTAGGAGAAGAAAGTATTTTTCTTTTTTCATTTTAAATAGCTTATTTTGATGTATTTTTCTCATCTCTCCTTAGTTACTGCCGTTTTTAATAATAGCTCCTCTAGCGTGCGCAGAGAAGCATAAAGCTCACTTAGATACCGCGGTTCATGCAATTGGAATTGTTTTACATCATAACTAAAAAATAAGAAAAACTTAATATCTGGTGCTGCATGGTTGGTGTGCAATCACCCCCTGCCACACACTGAGTGGCATACACTAGTGAAATACAGGGGGCCATATATTTAGAAAAAGGATGGGCTCGGTGCCCTGTGCATGTTAGATGATGAAATAATATATTCAGTTTAGGTTCACACTCTGATAGCTTAGGTGAAATGAATGGTCAGCTGTTTATTCAAAGTCAGCTTTGACCCTTTACCACGAAGGAATTATTTTTATTTATTTTCACAAATTTCTCCCGAATATTTAGTTTTCAGCACTTTGCGTAACTTTCATTTCGGTGAGCTTTGTTGCATTTTGCGTTTTCTTAGCCTAACAGTTCGTGGTACCTCCTCCAATTTTTCCACTGTTTAACATTTTCACATCTTTAACCTGCGTGCAAATTACGATGATTATATCATGTGTTCCATTTTTCCGAGTAACTGTATATTGAAATTGTCGTTATCACTACTCTTATTACAGAATTTAGGGGATACATTAACAAAATACTTATCACAACATAGCTATTTGCCTTTCATCTCTAATAGGAATCAATCAATTTTATATTCTGCAAATGTTTCATTACTTAATATTATTACAGTGCATAATGAAATGAACACTAGGATAATTATTTGTTACAAAATTCAAATTTCTTTCCTTTATCATAAGCTACTATTTGTACTATCGGTCGTATATCGAATTAAAATATTGGTACAATTTTACCCAATGTTTCCTCAATTGAAATCAATAATTTAATATTGTACAGTCAATGAAAGTAAATCTCTATTCAAATCCATTTCTTCAACATATTGCATAGCAAGTACCAAGATTTAGCAATCACTAGCATAACTGATCCTTGGGGATTTAGCGTATCAGTTATAATATTTTATATAACATTTAATGACAAATATTGCACAAAAAGTATACTATGCTCATGCTTAAAACGTATACTCATGAAATGTTAATTAGTCTATTTGGGGGATGCTTCTAATTTTAAATTGCCAGCGATAGTAATTAGGACTGACCCACTAATCAAGGCTTGTCGGCACTCTGTGTTAAAGATGGTGAGACTTCGTCCGCTCATCATCTTTAGTGCCTTGGCGTAGGAGTGTGTTATTACACCCGTTAAACGCCTGCCAAGAAGAAAGAGCCCGTGTTTTTAAAAGGGGAGCGTGAAAGGAAGAGGCCACTAGTAAGTGGTAGTTCTCTAAGTAATCCCGACGGTAAAAAAAATCAAACGAAGGATACTTACCCGGTTTTTTCCACTTTCCTTGGATTACTGACACGCCAACAAGGGGACGGAGTAATCACGTAACCTGTGCAGGAACTCTGAAAAGAAGATGAATGTTGACACATTAGCCGAAAAGGAAGTGATACCTTGCTTAACATGGAAATAAGAATGAAGGGCAACAATGGGTTTAGGAGGAACTACGAACTACTCGCATTTCAAATTTTGGAATTAGGGCCCCGCAAATTATTATATAACCTACATAAAGATAATTTGGTACTCTTCCCGATTTCTTATAAGCTCAGAGAAATGAGGTAACATGCAAGGAGCGATTAGGTAGAAGATTTTCTGTACAAACAAGGTCTTTCCCAAAAGTAGTACGCTTATTTTTTCCCGGATAGACGGACGGCCGGGTGGCGGTTTCTCCGGCTGGGTTCGAGGGGGGAGGGGAGAATCTCAAGAAAGGATGGAGGCCGTTGGCAGTTGGCTCCCAGCAATTGCGGAGTGCGGACCGGTCGTTTTCGAAACCTCTACAATGTGACCTCGTTACGCTCCGTCATGAACCGGTTATTGGAACATCACTACGCCATTAAATTTTGCGTGAAACTGACAAAAAACGGGAAACTGGGAAAAAACTGCGCAAAGCTGGAAAAAAAATACATGACATATTCAAGGCATCTTATGGTGACACCGCCATGTGTAGATCGGGTGTTTTCAAGTGGAACAAGTTGTTGAGGGTGGGTAGAGAAGATGATGAAGACGCCGAACGTTCAGGACGGTTCGACCTCAAAAAGTGACAAAAATTTTTGGTGAGTGAAGAATTTGTTGGACAAAGATCGCATATTAAGTGATCAAATTGTTTCTGATGAATTTGGCATCCCTAAAAGAGACAATCATCGACTTATGACTGAAATAATTAGCATGAGAAAGGTATGTGCGAAGTTGGTGCCGCTACTGCTCTCGAACGAACAAAAGGAAACTCGCACGCGGATCTGCCAAAAGCTTCTGTCCTGCCTCAGCCACACTAAAACCCTGAAGGCGCGTAACGCATGGAAAACCCGCTGGCAGCGGTGTGTGGACGCTCATGTGTGCTGCTTCGAAGTATTTTTAGTGAGTGCATCAATTCTGGAATAATTTTTTTTTAATTGACTCAAAACTACTACTTTTGGGACAAACCTTGATATATATAATCTAATTTGAATGTATACGTTTGTTTATTCTTTAAGTTTCAGTCGAACGACACCAGTCAGAAGGTTAAGTGGCTGAAAAATTATTTAGTCATCATTCCGATAATTGACGGCTGAATTTAAATTGATTAACACAATTCTCTAATATCGAAGTAATATTTTGGAAATAATTACCAAGAGTACAAAAAAATTTGATTTCATACGAAACTTAAACATACGCTAACGATCCAGGTTCACTGTAAAATATCATCGCCAAAAAAGAAGAGGTTTAACTTTTACGACATTTGACATGAAAGAATTACGTATTCTCAGGCCTCTTTTGGTAGCATTATAATTTGTTAATGGCCAAACAATGTCAATTTTTCACTAGTTAATGCATTAATTTCCGACCTAGTTTTGATTTACCTAATCATCTTCCGGTCAGATGTCTGAAAATGATGTGCTAGATCGAAACTGGGTCGGAAATGAATTCGTTAACTGTTGGAAAGTTGCAATTTATTGATCATCATAATTTCATTAAAGAGCCAGAATTTTGGGCAGTAAATTTGCTGTGGAATAACGAGATATTTCGTGTTTAATCAGTTTTAATATGTAAGTCTAATACATTAGTTTTCCGCCAAAAAGTAAATTAAACCATGAATAATTTTGTCTTTAAAATTTTTTTATCGTTCCCGTCTTCAGCTGTGGGTTTCATTAGATACGAAAGCATTTCGACCCAACAGTTTAATGATTGCTCATAATGGTGATTGTTAGTATATCAAGCAACAAGGATTTTAAGGAATCTGTTGCATGTAATTAGGGACTTTTCATTTGAAGTGTTTGGCAATCAATTCCCGTAAGCAAGTGATACACCGATCGAAGGAAACCCCGTTTTCGTGGGCGGGTAAACTATAACAGAAGCCGGATAGCTCTAGGCCGAATGTCGAGTAACAGCGTATAAAGTAAATGGATGGGGAATTGAAAAAGGAATGAAAGTAAGTAATGGCGGTACAAGGCGTCACAACAAAGGGCTAGTGAGGAATGAAAAGATTTGAAGGATGGGGATAGCTTGGAAGGCTTCCACCAAGAAAATGCAGCGTGGAATAAAAAGGCTATGAAATGTTATCAAAAGAGTTACAGACAATGTAATGTAATAAAATCCCACCGATAAAAATGCTATTCATTGGAGAAGAGAATACAATTACACAGGACCGTGGACGACGAATGAGACTTTAACCTGGAGGAAACACAAGAAGCAATAGAGTGATCATTGGGGAACATTATCCCAGTCAGAAAAATCGATTAAATTTAAAGGTGCTTCATTTCTTTAACCCACAAAATAACTGCCTGTCGTCTATCATAAATATTGATACACTTTCGCATCATGCTATTTTTCTATATATTTTAAAGGTGTGGGATATTTCAGCGTCTATACCATATATTCCGTGTTGATCTCCACTTGCCACTTCCCAGTTAATATCTATGCTTGAGGATACGCCCCACCATAGTTTAGAGGAAAACAAAGAGTTTATTTGTTCTCTCAAATTTTCGCTGTAAATTCTTACTGAATATAGCCTATAAATTATATCGAGAATCCCTAAAGAAACGATGTACGTATAGAACTAATTAATCCGTTTCTTATCTGGACAGATAATCTTTTTAATTCAATCATAAGTGCGAATCTTAACTCCCAAGTTTACTTTTCAGCATAAGTTACCCTGATAACTTTTACTTGACTCTGAAAGTGACCACAGGAACCAGAAACTGAAAAAGGAGTTAATAGTTTTTCGTAAATGGAATAGGGCAACTAAAAAATAAAGATATACGATAGATATGTAGACTTGTAAATACGTTTGGTCAATTTTAAAATATGGTCTATGGCGTTCTCCAAAAATCCTTTTGAAATGGATCTATTCAAGACATACAATAAAAAGGTAAGTTTACGACGTTAAATTTACTTATTAAGTGTTGCACAATCGCTCTATTTCTTCGTCTTGCGTTATTTTTCTTAATTCACTCGAAATTGGTATTAGTTGTTAGATTTAACGTTTATAACATTATCTTCATTCCAACTTTTTACGACGATATACTGATCAAAGTGGAATCACAGCAAAAATTAAGTAAGTTAGCTTCTAGCCGTTACGAGACTTGGATAGATAATAGGGAATGAAACAGCCGGTGCAAATTCAAAGGGAGGAAAAACACTTGAATATTTACTCTGTGGCTCGAAGCACAGGAAAAAGATTTGGCAGACGTGTGAGCGGTGGTGAACAGAGAGAGAGATGGAGGGAGGCGGCGAAGAACAAAAACCTTCCTCGCCCCGGGCGTCAAATTCGGCTTTCTTTGACTTCCTTGATCGATACAGTCAAAGAGGAGGAACTTTGAAAGGTGCCAACTGGAGAAATATGCAGTTCATGCGAAAGACAAGATGCAGATCAGTAATATACGTACTTTCTTTCAGGCAAAGGTGCTACAAGTGATCGCTAAATATTGTTATAGTGTGTTTTCATTTGTCTCCACTTTCTAATTCAGCCTTTTAGTTACGTAAGCAAACACGTCAAGAATAAGCATGTTCCAGACGTGCATTTTAGCTGTAGTACAGTATATTTTTCACACATCTCGAGAATAATGGCTGTGTGATGTGAAGCCAAACGAAAGGTCTGATAAACTGGATAAACTTAAGGAATGCAGAAGTAGTTCTCGGGCTGGACTGCGTGAGAGAAAATGTCTCTCACGCAGTCCAGCCCGAGAATTACTTCTGCATCTCTCAACAGCTGCGAAAGCCTACGATCTAAACTTAAGGAACTCAACTAATGAGAGGGGTTAGTTTCCATAGAATGGGTTTTCTTTTCGAAGTAGATTCTAAAGATACATTATAAAATTATTTGCGTTCAGAGATGCTATTTTAGTGGTAGGATTGAAAATATGTAAAAACAGTGAAATTTCATCAATAAAAATTCACTTTTCAGGAGACAAGAATGAAATTTTAAGAGGGGCACGGACGGTAAATGCAGCTTTGGCCCGGAAGAAGTGTCAACAGCTTGACCATTTGGGAATCTATGCAGTTTGTGCAAGTAATTTTATAAAAAAATAATATGCGCGTTACCATTTTGCCTCACAGGGTGGAGCCGTTTACTACTTTAGAACATAAATATGATGATAATCATAGGCGGTTGATAAATATTGTTAATTCAAGGCAAATGGGAAATTTAGTAATTTTGTGTCTGGATAATAAAAATTTAGTAATTTTATGTCTGGATAATAAAAATTCCCTCGCTTGGGAATAAACTCCAGTTTTTCGTAGAACTATTTTTTCCTTAAATTTACACTTGCGTATGTACCACACCATTTTGGAATAGAATTTAATGATATGAGATCTTTCAGATAATGAAGCACATGTAGCATGCGATAAGCGGCAGTGGCCACTTGATAGTAAATAACATCCAAAACCAAAACCGAACGTCCTCGGTCTTGAAAAAATCCTCGGTCTTACGAAATATCTTGTTGAAAAGAAGCAGATCACAAATTTAGCAACCATTTGGGCATGAAACTGCTTAATTCGTTTCCAATTGGATCTAGACATTCTCTAAATTTAAAAAAACGTGCCAATCTTATATCCTGCCCCAAGTTCACACTTCGGCCAAATTTTCCTTCCAAATTGCTACTTGACCGAAGAGGTGAATCTCGGCACAATAATATGATATTATGGGTGATAGTATCGAGTAAATAAAATGAGAAAATTAAGAAATAAAATTAAAGGTAGGTAGATTTGAGTTTAGAAAAAGATCATAGATAAAACTTTTCTTAAAAATACATCCTCAATTTTACTCAATAGATGGTCATTTCTTACGTTACAGTCTATGGTAATAAAGAAGATCAATTTAAAATATGAACTACAGGATCGATAAATTAACTGCGAAAGAATGTGACGTTCTGAAATTCATCACACAGTTGAAAATAATAGATATTTTCCTGTGCACTATTACGTATGGCACATTTATATGCAAAATAGATTACATTTACCTGGTAACATATTCTAAGGATTCAATGTGAGATGAATTAACATCAAAATAGGTTGTGCACACTAAAACATCGTGTAAAAGTATCACTTTCAAAATATGTTTTGGATCCCGAATAACGACTGGCCATATGAGAGAAAGTTCTAGGATGTTGGCTCCCATAGCATGTATTATAACTTTCCTCTGGTTGAATTAAACTCTAATGCTACACCTCTGCTATTCCCTACTTCTCCGTCAATCATAGTGTATACTCTATAATTCTATGACATGCCCCATTTCACACCTATCATCTATTCCCCTCCTCTCTGAGCATTGAGCGATTCAAGTAGCGGTTACCTAATTACTGTGTCGCTCGATTCCTGCGCTTATTTCCGTGGCTCGGCAGGCGGGCGTAAGTCCAGACCGCATTTAATGTAAATTAACTCCAAGTCGTTCGAAATTGCTCGAGCACATGCTTATATTTGACACTAATTCTTCCAAAGTTATGCGTAAAATCATGCAATTAATTTAATAGTATTCGTCTTTATGCTTCATGTTACTAATTTCAGTGCAATATGGTTAATTTATTTTACATAATTTTTCTTGAGAGGATATATTTTAAAATTTTTTCTGGCTTTGGAAGTAGCTCGTCACAGGAATGCCTGTGCAAGGAAACAGAAAGGAGTCGTAAATGTCAACAAAATGATCTGAAAACCTCCCACCAATTTCCAATGTAATACAATTACAATTATACCAACAGTTAATTGACGGTAAATGGTAAAATCAATTTTTACAGCAATTTCGTAGGCATTTTTAAATAAAATGTATTTCTAGGACTCATTCTACATCTACATAAATACCCTGGGAGCCACTAAAAAAGGTGTGTGGGAGGGGATGTAGCACCAGGAGGAAAGGGTAAGGGATGAGGGTGTTGGGGTTTTTCAACCTGTTTTATTTTATTTTATTTATTTATTTATTATCGACTTAATTGGGCGAGGTTGAGACTAAATAGTCCCTTCTTCCACCTAACCCTTACATTACATACATTACATTGAAGACAATTAAATACAGCCAAGCCCTGGATGGAGAAAAATCCACCCAGACGGGAATCGAACCCGTGACCTCTCAGTTGGTAGACGAGGAACCCCGCCGCCACCAGGGCCGGCAAAAATTTATTAACCTGTACGTTAATACTTATTGTAATTAACTTACTCTTGGGGGATTTCGACTACAAGCATTCTGGTCCCTTATCGTTCTTGGAAAAAATGACATTTTAAACCTGTCAGTCTTGCAGTCTATCTCTTTAGTCTTGTACTCGTGATCCCTTCGACCGTAATACGTTGGGGTTCGTATTATATCCTTGATGTCATCGGAAAAGGGCCCATCCTTAAATGTTTTTAATAAGTTTAATCTATATTGTAAACGCCGCTGCGTAAGAGAATCCCAACCTAAATTGTCTAGCAAAGTAGATGTGCTGCTGCGTTGGTCATAACAATGCTTGAAAAATCTAGTCCCCCTCCGCTGAACTCGATATAATTCCGAAATCAAATTTATATTTTGAGGATCTCATATACTGGTAGCATACTCTAGGTGGGGCCTGACCAAGGCAAGGAAACATCGTTCCTACACTTTTTCGTCGCATTTACCTAGAACTCGTTCCACAAATACCAATTTTTTGTTAGCACGACGGCATATTTCTCGTATGTGTTTTCCCCAGGAGACATTGGAGACAAATGGAAATTCTCTTTATTCGTAACCAAAGTTAAGCGCTTAATATTAAATGAAATTCTTATTTGAAGTTTTTGAGATTTAAATGGCTTAACCAAACCAGTTTTCAAACATGCCATTAGAGACCTTTGCATGAAACCTGGCTAAGAATATTTTATCTCGGAATGGGAAGATACAAATTAGGGTGAAAACTAAAAAAGACGGGCGGGCAAAAACTCTTTTATTGTTTTACCTTCTCCGAAATAAGTATAGGTATTCAGCATAAAAAACTGTTCTATAGACATGAAAAATGTTTTTGGAAAAAAGTCTTTCTTAATCATGAAACGCGATAGGAATTTGTTGTCATTGAGATTGGTGTTTGGATGTTTTCTGTAAGAGTGTTCTTTTGCCCAATTCGATTATATTTCGTGATAGATAATGAAGGTGAGTTGTTCGTGTTATTGTTTCAAGGCAAGTTGTATTTCTAATGATTTGTGTGTCACCTGACACTGTCTATCTACTCTTGGGTATTTCAATATTCTACATCTACATCTACATAAGTACCCTGCGAGCCACCAAAAAGGTGTGTGGCAGGGGGTGTAGCACCATGAGGGAAGGGTAAGGGTTGAGGGGGTTGGGAGTTAGGTGAGGAAAGGTGGGGGGAACCTGTAGGAAAAAAAATATATATATAATGATATGATGATATGATATATTTAAATATATATTAAAATAAATATTAATGATGATGATGATATACTGTCAACATAAGTTGAACATTTTCCCCAGTTTAACTTCCGGGAACCTTTAAAAGCAAGTAAAGTGTCCTCTAAGAGGATAGACTTCCTGCTAAAAGCTGCTGTAATGGCCTCCCGCTTAGGTCGGCATGAAGAAATCAAGGCTTATGGTGACAAAATTGAGGGCACGTGTTCATTGAACCCCGCTATCGGGAAGATATAAAATGAAAGCATCGATTGATTATCATTAAGTCCATCTCATCTCCCACTCACAGCGCACACCAGAATCTTAAGCTGGTTACCGCTTTAATCAATTTGCGGGCACTCTACTCCTATCTTTAAGCGCTCGCGCGCGGACGAAAATCCTCGGCCCGAGAGCGGCGAACTTAGACTGGGATAAACTGTCCTCGTACCATGGGGGTCGAGCATGGGAACTACGCGGCGTTCCGAATCACAGTGTGCATCAAAAAATAGTTAGCAGCAGATGAATATTCAAGAGAATCTCCGTCGCGGCAGCGGACGGACGCATGCATCAAATTTCGCGGGCATGAGGAGAGTAGGAGTTGAGTGCAACGGTGGAGATGTCTGCCGTCGATTAGTGAAGAAACGGTCTAAACTTGTTCGTCTTCCGAACGGTGGGAGGGTCATCTTCGGATAATAGACGTAGGTCAAGCGTTAAGAAGAGAGCACAAATATGAATTTTGCCCCGCTGGTCCACTGTCGTCATACACTATTTTTTCTCTCCACACGGAATACGAAAATCCGAACGGACGCACACCGACGTCTTTTTTTTCTTTTGCTCCCTTCCCTCCCGTTATACCTTTTCGCCGATTTGCATACTGGGCCTCTCCTCCGACAGGGAGAGCAGTCACTCCTCCTACCCCCCCTACCATCCCATCCCACTATCGTCTGACTCTGACAGCAGAAAAAAGAGACAGGACGACAATGCCGTCTTGACTGGCCCCTCCGAGACGAAGTACCCTTTCTTCCTCTTCTCCTCACCAATTTATTTCGCCCCACCTTCCCGATTACGATTTCCTTCGATTGTATTGGGACGGCACGCATTCGGAGAATAGAATGGTCATTTCAGTCGTTCGCCCTGTGTTTGAGGACGTGATTACATTTTGTGTCCATCATAATGACGTGGATGAGAGCGAATGATCCTGAAAACGAATGATAACTCTCACTAGTAATGGTAAAACTACAATTGCAGAGGAAGTTGCCATTCCATGATAAAGGGTGTGCTGACATAAACAATGGGAGAGCGGCATTAACTCGGTGTGAAGTAAGCAAAGGTTTGCGGAAAAAGTGAGTAAACACTTATAGAAATACCTTTGCTTTGATAAAAATAAAATTCTTATGAATCTCAATTGAGTATGCATGCATTTAACGATATAAGTATAAAATAACGAATTTCGAAGGAAGTTATGGAGGTAGAACGTATGCAGAACTAAAGAATGAGCATTGTTATACTTATGTACATGTTTCAGTGCAAAGAATAATTTGCTCGGTGTTAGCTTGGGCTGAGGGATGCAATGCTGCGTAACCCTATGGACCATCAAAAACCTACCCTAATCTGTTAGAATACTACAAATAATTATATCAGTTAATATCATAAAGTATTTAAATATCTATTAAAGCTTACGTGCAGTCCAAGCCAATCTCGAATATAGTCCATGTGTGCAGAAAATTGCTTACTGCGATTAATATTCCACCTTCATGAATTCACCAGTTCCTTAAGAGGGAATGCCATGGGAATTACTAGGGATAGAAAGACCAGACAGAATCCCACTCGCCGACAAAACTGCCCGCAATTCTTCTATGCTGACGGATGAGCCAAGAGTAAAGGCTCTCTTGGGACTTAACACCTTGTAGAGAGGTGGAAAAGGGTTCTTTTTCAAAAAGTGCTCTTCGAATCTGTGGACATTTCCTACGTGTCCCCCTTTATTCACGCGGGGAACAACCTCCACGACATTTCCTTATACCACCCCTCGTCTTCTACTTCAAATATTGCACCCCGCCCCCTCCTTTTCAACCCGTAAATCCGCCTATTGTCTTTTCCATCCGTGGACCTCCTTTGCTCCGCTCCGCCCTCTCGCATCCTCAGTCGGGGGAAGTACATATTCCTGGGAATGTCGTCTCTCGGGTACTTGTGTGCTCCACAGTTCGACGATCCCGATGACGCACCGGTGGAATAAAGGGACTCGAAAGAGTAGGTCTCTCTCTCTCTCTCTCTCTCTCTCTCTCGGGGAGGATGGAGGGGGTTTTTAGAAATGCCACGTGACAAAAACTTCGACGGAGGGGAAGGAAAAGGTTTGGACGGCGAGAAGAGAGAAGGCAAGGGGAGGGAAATATGGAGAGCGGCCGACTTGGGAGGAGGGGTAGTCAGGGCCAGGGGAAGAGAAAAGGAAGTGTCCCCGATAATAGACAATCGGAAATCGATGTTTTTCTCAACATTTTATACTCTTACCCCCTTGTCATTCCCCTGAACGTGAGAACCTTAGTAGAAAGCCAGCCAGATAACGTAGTCAAGAGACAATGATGTCCCTATTATAACGTTTATTCAGTCAAACCACGCTTGGAATAGAAAATTTCATTTGTTCCACCCCTTATCATAAAATGACGGTTTTGAAATATGATAGTAATAACAATGCAATGAAAACTTGACTAATGGTCACCGATATATTGCAGCTATCAAAACAGCCAACATTTCTTAAAGCCACAGGATAAGGTTGCACTGGCAGAAATATTGCTGAACTAACGAGGTACTCCTGACACAAGATGATGGAGCCTAATTCAGGATGCAATGTAATGAAAAGACTCATTATAGTCCATAAAACCTTTGTTTTCCAACTCAGGGTGGGTAATACGTTGTGTGGGCCATATTTTATTGTATGTACGAGCATATTCTCGTATACTATATTAAGTGGTACCACAAAAGTACTCCTGAAAACATCAATTTTATCGTAATACAATGATAATAATTTTATTAAGTGAAATAATCATGGAAATATTATTCTAAGTTATTATTACAAAATCGTTAAACTTTACCGTTTTTACCAGAAATTTCAACGAAGAAAATCAGGGGCACATGAGGTTGTTCCAGATATATTATTATTTGATAGAATTCCGTCTAAATTAGGTTTTAGATGGACACAGACTGAGCACGCCTACATTTTTCATATCTAACGAGGCACAACCTGACACCCAGCACTGCCCCCCTTCTTCAATTCTGCATACATTCTACCCGCATTCACTCTGTCCAACATACCTATCCTTGTCCAACATACCCCCTAACTATCTTGCCTAACGTCTTCCCTCAATAAAAATCTCACAATGTCATCGCCAATTAAAAATAGTTGCGTCCATTTTTTCTGCTTCCTTTGGATCTCTCCCAACAAACCTCTCCTCCCTCAAATTTCTATATACTCCTTCGTTTGCTTGCCTTTCCATCCATTCAAAATATAAAACCATAAGCACAACTATCAACTCGAAGATCGGTTTGGTAGGTGATAGTAGAGTTCACCCAATACTAAGCCCAACGGCGTGTGAAATTAACACATCTCGGGGCCCGATCCTTTCCCTGTACTGCCTCAAAATATAATAATGGTTTAAAAAGATCATTAATGCACCATATGAAATTTTAAGGCAATAAATTTCAGTTAAGAAAAGGCTGTCCCATGCATCTTTATCTGACCTAAATACACTTTCCTCCTGATGCGATTAGCGAAAGCACTTACTGAAATGATTTACTTTTATTTTCAATGTTCTGCACGGACTTTTTTGATCACTAAATACACTCAAAGGAGGTAAAGAGAAAGAGTGCATCGAAGGACCGCGTAGTCATATAAGTACGGGCTATAAATAATACGGGTAATATCAGCTGGAAATGTATGGCACTTATGGCAGGAAGCATGGTCATTAACGTCCCGTTCTGCTCAAGTATTGCGCAATTAACCTAGACTTTAAAAGATTCTCGGGCGTAAGGCAGGGAACAAGTTTACCTTTGGTTATTAGTTTTGCCTTTTTAGGTTTTATTACTTTGAAATGACCGGAAAAGCTTCATTATTTTCTTCAAACAGAAATGATTTAAAAGACCTCATCTTGACTTTTGGTAGTTGGCAAGTAAATTTTGGGCATAGTTTATAAGATAACAAAAAGGATATATTCAAATATTACACGTATCTATATCCTATATCCTTTCAGAATAATACAAAAAACAGTTATGACGCCTGTATATCTTTGCCATTAGAGACAATATATTTTTTAAAATATTGGATTATTCCGTTTAATTCGATGAAAAGCCAACAGAAATCATCAATACAGCCTTCATGGCGTGGTTAAAAATTACCCTTTTGATAAAATGATTTAAACAGTCTTTTCTCTTGAACTAGTTTTGTTGAATGAAACTTTGCGATACACGCATCTGACCTGGAATCTTTAATACATATACGAAAAAAACTTAGTGATAATTTTTCTATAAAGCTTTCATATTTTCTGTGATTTGATTTCTGAGGCATCAATTAATTTTCGCGTAATACCCAAAGTTCATTGATACTGAAATAAATCCGTACCACTTTTTTTTTAAGGTTGTAATCAATTAACTATCGAAAATTAGATTTCCTCTCAACTGAGCAAAACAACGTAATTCATAATGCCTCTCTCAACTGAGGGTATTTTGAAAATGAACGTTAGTCAAACTTCACTTGATATGTAAACCACATAATTTTTACCAGCACGCTAGGAGGAAGAGAAATATCGTCGTCACGAGAGAACACAGATAATCACTGACCAATAACATTTGAGAGAGATTTTCCCGACTCAGGAGGTCACCGCAATAAAAGATCCTCTCTCATCCCCCACCGGACCGCGCTTTTAATTTTTTCGACCCAGCTCACCCCTCAAACCGCTCCTCTTGTTCGATCCTATCGACTGCTTTCCATCCCCATACTGTCCGTCCTAATTAAATCCAAGATCTCGTTAACGAATTCTTTCCCTCCTAATGCCTTCGGATAACACCTATCTCCGGAGGGAGAGGAGGTGCGGCAGAGAGATGGAGTGAAATGGGGAGGATAAAGTGGGTTACTCTCTCTGGCTCTTTCTTTAATTTCTTTTAATGAATCCCTCGTAACATTGGCGGAGTACCCGATTAGGACTTTGACACCTTCACTCTTTATTTATATATAGACTTCCCTCCCTCACTGAGTGGTATTTGGCGATGGATTTACCATTAAAGAGAACCGCTACAAAAACTTGAAATTGAGAAATTTCACCGAGAAGGTGACTTAAGTCGAAAGACTGTGATGGTGCAAAAGATCACGATGCGCATGTGAGCTTTTATTCTGTTTCTTAGGGCAGTTTTGCTAAAAATAACATTTTCCATTGGAGTAAGGGATTTATTCAGTTACGAGAGTAGAATATTTTTGAATGACGCACTAAACTCTTGAAATTCATTGTTTTAAATCCATGGTAATCTTTTAGCTGTGAATTTATCTTTAAGCATTTAAAGATATTTTTAGACAATTTTTCAAGTATAAAAATACTTTCTAACTTACACATTGGCTCACAAGAACAATTGTCACGAAGTTAAAAAGGTGATTTTCAAGTAAATGAACTGAGATATTAGCGATACTCATCGGGAATGTTTTTTCTCGTTGAATTTCAGCAAGTTCCTTTCCAACCCAAAATGTTGTCATACCCTGTGGAATACCTTGAGTTACAGGAGTAATAGTTAGTCGAAAAACACCAAAATGAAGAGATATGCTTTGAGTAACAGAAGAGAATAATACTTGAATTATATATTATTATTAGGTAATCTACCGTTTAAGGTAGGTTTTTGGATGGACACAACTATCAAATAAACATTTTGTGACTCCCCACCTATCAAACTAATCTATATCAGGTCCCTCTTCATCTCGGTGTACTTCTTTCCTCCCTTCATCCCGTCCAACATCCCTATCCTGTTCCTGCCCTTACCTCGCTTGCCCAATATTCTCCCCTCTATTACCTTCTTCAACATTCCACTACCGCTCAATACGCCTTTCATCCATTTTTCCTGCCTCCATAGGATTTCTCTCAACAAACCCCTCTCCTCACCTACCATTTCTAGTACTTCCTCATTTGTTTTCCTTTCGGTCCATTTCACCTTCTCCATTCTTCTCCACACCCACATTTTAAAAGCCTCCAATCTACGTCTATCCTCCTGCTTCAGTGACCACGTTTCCGCGCCGTACATACGCTACATATAGCTACGCTCCATATCAGAGTTTTTACGAGTCTTGTCTTAACATCACTACTCAACGTCCCCGTCATCAATTCCCTCCTCCTTGAGAAAGCCTCCTTGCTTAGCGCAATTCTTCTCCTTACGTCCCTAGCACTTTGACCGTATTGGTCCAAAACCCTTCCGAGATATGTAAACTGCTCTACCTGCTCTATTCTTTCCCCGCCTATTTTAATATTTAGCTTAGCCTTTTTCTTTCTGGAAAATCGCATAACCTTTGTTTTATTAATATTGATTCTCATCCCATATTTATCGCACTGAACCTCCAATTCACTCAACAATGCTTGCAACCCCTTGACTGACTGAGCAACTAATGCTTGGTTATCAGCAAACCTAACCGATTTTACGAATTCCCCTCCAACTTTCATTCCTACTTCCAGTTCTTCCAATACCTCTTTAATCATTTCCTCTACATATGCGTTGAACAGCACCGGTGACAATGGGCAACCCTGCCTTACACCTCTTCCTAACACTGCCCATCCGGACTCTCCGTTCCCCACTCGCACCTGAGCAGTCTGAGACATGTACAGGTTGCGGATCAGTCTCCTGTCCCTCCAATCCATTCCTATTTTCTGCAATTGGCGCATTAATTTTTCCCAATTTACTCTATCAAACGCTTTTTCGAAATCTACAAAACAGGCAAAAACGTCCTGGTTGTATTCTATATTCCTCTCAATTAGTGATCTCATTACTGCAATGGCATCACGCGTACCTCTTCCCTTCCTAAACCCAAACTGATCATCCCCTAAGTAATCATTTGCCTTACTCTCTATCCTTTTGTTGGTTATTCTGAGAATAACTTTAGCTGCGTGGGATATCAAACTTATTGTTCTGTAATCCTCACATGACGTAGACTTTGCCTTTTTTGGAATAGGAACTAACACCGATCTCACAAAATCTTCTGGCCAGATTCCTTCTTCATAGATAGTACGAATCAGTCGATATAGGGCCTTCTTCCCGCATTTTCCTAAACATTTCAACAGTTCTACAGGTATGTTGTCCACCACCACGGCCTTATTTGCTTTCATCTCCTTTAATGCCCTTTCTATTTCATCGTCGAGTATGCCTCGACCTAAGCTATCTTCTTCTACGTCATGTTCCTTTTCTATGTCTAACCTTGTCGGCCTAAGTTCTTTACCATACAGTGTTTCTATATATTCCTTCCATCTCTCTTGGATTTTTCCTGGTTCAACTATTATCTTACCCCACTTATCTTTAACTGTTAGCACAGATCTTGCCTTCTTACTTCCCGATTATAACTTAACTTTGCTCTATAGAGCACCAATTTCACCCTTCTTCTGTAAACTTTCCATATCCTCGCATTGCTTTATTTGTGGCCCTTCTCAATTTATTGTTTAACTCTTTGTACTTCATTTTGCCTAACTCTGTGTTTACATTTTTCCATCTTCTTCTCTCATCCATCTTTGCAATCATTTCATCCGTGACCCATGGTTTCCTTATTCTTTTCCCCTTAACGGTTCCTATAGTGTCTTTTGCTGCTTCCGTTATCCCTTGCTTGATACATTCCCATTTTTCTTCGATTGTACTCAGTTCTTTATCATCATCCATTATTTTCTCTACAGCCTGCTGATACTCCTTCCTTGTTAATCCATTTACTGCTTCTAAATTCCATTTTTTAACCCGCCGCCCTTGCCTTATCTTCTTGAAACGAACATTACATTTCATAACAACTAAATTGTGGTCAGAGTCCGCATCCGCTCCTGGGAAACTGTGCGAATTTATCACACTGTTCCTAAACCTGTGCCTAACCATAATATAATCTAACTGATACCTTTCTGAGTCACCATATATATATATATATATATATATATATATATATGTATATATATCTAATGTATATATATATTAGGTAATCTACCAGTTAAGGTAGGTTTTTGGATGGACAAAACTATCAAATAAATATTTGGCAACTCCAAAAAAAAAACCCAATCCAGCAACCTACTCTACATTAGGTCCCTGTGTACTTCTTTCCTTCCTTCATTCCGTCCAACATCCCTATCTTGTTCCTGCCCTTTCCTCATTTGCCTAAAATTCTCCCCTCTATTATCTTCTTCAACATTCCACTACCGCTCAATACGCCTTTCACCCATTTTTCCTGCCTCCATAGGATATATACATATATTTATACATTCACATGGAAAAAGCTATAAGGTCAATTGCGTTAATTATAACAAATTGTACGTATACACACAAACTATTCTTTTTGCCTCTATTCCATTCTCTTCCGAATATCTTATCTTCCGAAGAAGACGGAGTTCGAGTCCGTCGAAATTATCAAGATATTATTGTGAGTGTTCTTTTTATGTGTTCTCGCGCTGTGTGTTACTGTCTAAGTTTTTTATTCAACACTTCCGTGTTACTTCGAAGGAATCATATATACATATAGAAATATATATGCACAAACACACATATATATGCATATATTTATGTGTAAACACGATATATATGCCTGTTGAAAGTAGAAGAATATTAATATTAAAATATCAACTGCGGAGTCTTTTCGAATTGTGATGAAAAAACAACTAAATGGAATAAAATTGATGAAAGTCAGTAGCATTTTCAAATGTAAAATATTAACGAATCAGATATGTAAAATCTTACAGACTTAAAGACTTGGCAAAGACCAGAGAAAAAATAACTACCTCACCATATGCAACGTGCAGTCAACGTACAACCAGACGATAAAAAGGAAATTGCTAGAAAAAAATAATGACAGCTTAATTAACAACACGACGTTCACCGGATGTGCGACGAGTGTAAGAGGCTCACCTTCCCCAGCCCAAGACTGCGTGACTCCCCTAACTATGATGAACGCAATTTCAATTTGCGGAAAATATCGTGGCGTGAAAATTAAAATCGGGATTTGCGCCGAGTAGGTACTTATTACGGCCGTAAACTGGATAGCTGAGAAGATTAGCTAAAATAGCAAAATGCAGGATGCAAGGTTGAAAGACGGAGAAGGATGTGGTCTGCGATTCACCGTGTAAGGGGATTGGACAGGGGCAGGAAGCAAGAAAATATGATTATCATTTTAAAAAAATCCTAGCGTGTACAGGGATAAAAGAAACACCAAACTGTCTGTAAAGCCTTACAATACGGAGGGCGGAATAATATCGTTTTATGGAATGCGTCTTTTTTCTTAAGCTTATCATAACTGGTTAAGAAAAAGTTTTTCGGGGTTACTTCTACAGTTTCCTCTTTAAGAAAATAATACTTAGTAATTGTATGCACAATATTCATTTCATGCAAAAGGTATAACGATATTTTCAGATACTCCAGGCGTGGAATAAAAACTGCATAGGATTTATTCGAGAATAATTTTCTCTCATAATGTTTCAATAATTCTTGCTACTCTGTTTGAAGTGGGACTCGGTGAAGTAGCGTACCGGGCATGGTCCC